>JAZKJV010001958.1:0-235684 GCA_037367405.1 Ottelia alismoides | reverse complement strand
TGTAGAGGTAATTAGCAAAGATTATAGGTCTGTCGGGTAAAAATCCCTTTCAATTATGGCTCGACATTTTTGTTTTACACAATATGTGATGCAATACAAACCTTGGATGAACTCCATTTCTAATATCTATTAGTCGACAATCAACATTAACAAATGCTATGCTTGATATGACAGATATGTGCAATATAAGGGCTATAGATGATTGATATGTGTGACATAAGTGTATATTTATAAGTTATTTAGTGTTATAAGAACTTGGATGGACTACATTTCCAAATAAGTTAGCAATCAACAACAACTACAATATGTTCGATATGGTCGATATGTGCGATAAAAGAGTCATATATGATCGATACGTCTAATCAAAGAGTATATTCGTAAGTTATGTAGTGTTCTAAGAACTTGGATGGTCTACATTTTCAATATCCATAAGTTAGCAATCAACAACAACAACAATAATATGTTTGATACGACCGAGATGTGTGATATATGTGTGTATTTGTAGGTTATTTATTGTTTTAATATCTTGAATGATTTTAATTTTTGGAAAAATGACAAAAAATACTTTGTTAAGACATTTTTGACATTTCCGCTGGTATCATCGTATATAGACGATGTATCCTGATATATCTGAGCAGACCAATACGGTATCGACATTGATATGACCTTCATTGTTGTCACATTTCATGAGAGCAAGCAAGAAAGCTATCCAGATGGGTGGGTTTGGCGAGAGAAAGGGGTAAGAAGCTTCTCACCAGATCGGGCTAGAGAGTTGCCTGGGTTGTTCTTCGAGGATGAGATTAGAAGGATAGCTCAATGCAGATGGATCTTCATGTTCGGATGGTTTTATGGATTTTTTCTATAAGGAGTTCTGGGATGCGATTAAGGACGATCTTCTTGCAGTGTTACACGAATTCAATAGAGAGAACTATGGCTTCGAGTGTCTTTATAAGACTCACCTATTCTTGTTGCCAAAGAGGGAGACACTTGCTAAAGTGGAGGATTTTAAGCCGATTGCGCTATTCAATGCAATTTGCCTAATTTTTGCCAAGGTTCTTGCTAATTGCCTTCACAACATCATTAAAGACATTATCTCTCCAATGTAGACTGCTTTTGTGTACATGGGAGGAACGCGGCGGATGGTCTTGTGTTGGCTTCGGAGATGGTTTGGGCTGGAAGAGGAACATGCAGAAAGGGTTAGTATGGAAGGTGAACTTCTTTGAGGCATGTAATTGTATTAATTGGCTGTCTCTTTGGGCCTCATTATGAAAGAGATGCTTTCCTGAGCAATAGATCTCTTGGATTACGCGGTGCATTACTATGGTGTCATCTGCAGTACTCGTTAATGGTCATCCAAAAGGAGGTTTCTTCCAACCACAACGGGGTTTGTTCTAGGGGTGCCTCTGGCCCTCTCTTGTTTGTCATTGTTGCAGATGCTTTAGCTGTGATGATGAGATTGACTATGGAGAATGGATGGTGCACGTGGTACTACAATGATGACATTTTGATTCCAATACTTTAATATGCAGATTATACCATATTTTTTCTTGGGTGACTGACCAGGACATGCGTTTTGGGTTGCTCAAATTATGGCGATTTTTGAAGACATCTCTGGTATGAAATTAAGTAGGGTGAAGTCGGTGTTCATACCTGTTAGACTATCATTAATAGAGATTCAGGTGGTCAGGGAGGCACTATAATCCCAATGCCATTTATGACCGCTTATACTGCCATCTCATTTAGGGACCCACTTTTAATTAAATGATGCGGTCGAGCACCACATGTGTTTAAATGGCTGTTTAGATCGTTTTTTGCATCCTTGCCTATAACTTACTTGGGTCTACCTCTCATGCAAGCAAGCTTAGGGTGATAGATTGAAGCCCTGTTCCGGACAGATATGAGTTAAGATGGCAGACTTGAAAGCGGCAATCCTATCCATCGAAGGTAAATTGATTTTGATAAAACATGTTTTCCTGCAATCCCCATCATTTTTTGTTTAATCCATTTGCTGTCTATGCGCGTTCGTAAGAGGATGGAAACTATGATGCGTATATTCTTTTGGATATATAATAAGCTTGTAAGAAGGGAGTTCTACCTGATTAGTTGGGACACGATCCCCACATCAAAGAAGAGAGGCTGGTAGGGATATTGAAGACATAAAAAAGGTCTTGATCGCAAAATTGGTGGTCCAGTTTTGGGGTAACTCGGAAAATTAAATATGTCGATTGATGAGAAAAATTTTATGGTAAGTCGACATAGATTTTGTTGGGGCGTTCCCTACTTGCGACACGTTGCATCACCTGAATGTAATGAAAAATTGGCAATGGCCGCTAATCGCAACTTGTATGTAGTTCAAAATTTGCAAGGGCTCTCGCATGAGGAACACGTGCGGGTAAATAAGCTAGTTTCGCTGCATCACCGTCCGGATGCAGTCTAAAATTTGCAAGGGTTCTTACATAATGAATGCATGCGAGTAAACAAGTTAGTCCAAAAGAGATTGCAAAGGAACTTGCAGATTGGTGGTTGGAATATTTGCACTATCACTGGAAATTGATGGAGATAATGGATACGATGGAAAAAAGGAAGATTCATATACTATATCTTCAAGAGACTAAATGGGTTGGAGAGAAATAAAGGGAGATTGAGAAGACACGCTTTAAACTTTGGTATTAAGGTAGGGCATGAACGATGTTGAAGTGGTTGTTTATAAGGATTTGACGGATTGTGTAGTTGAGTTTCAAAGATTTGGGGATCGAATAATTTTGGTAAAATTGGTGCTTGGAAGAAATTTTGAATATCATCTCAGTTTATGCACTGCAAATTGATTTAGTTGAAAGGACTAAACAAGCTTTTTGGGAGGATCTGGTTAAGATTTTTCAATGAATCCCACAAAGAGATGGTTTGCATAGGTGGAGATCTTAATGGACATGTGGAAAAAGGATGCTTAAGGGTATGGTAGTGTTCATGGCGGACATGTTTTTGGGGATAGAAATGAAGTGGGAGAAGGCATTCGGGATTTGTAACGGCATATGATCTTTTCATAGCAAACACTCTCTTTAAGAAGAGGGAGGGGCATTTATTTATTTGTAATACTGGCCTAACTAAACACAGATAGATTATTTTGCGTCGAGGAGGAAAAGATCTGTTGTGTTGTAAAGACTACAAAGTAATCCTGGGAGAGAGTTTGACAACCCAACATCGCTTGTTAGTCTTGGATGTGCAAATAAAAGGACTAGTAAAGAAAAGGGGGGTTCTTAAGATCACTAGAACTAGATGGTGGAATCTTCTGCTGAAGTAATCGAGCTTCATGGAGAAGGTTTTAGAATATTTATCTTGGGATTGTAGCGGAAGTGTAAACGAGATGTGGGAGGCAGTAGCACCTTGTGCCTCTAGATTGGAGAAGTATCGTGGTGCCTCTTTATAAGAACAACAGAGACATTCAAAATTTTTTAAATTGTAGAGGTATCAAGCTTATGAGTCACACTATGAAAATTTGGGAACATGTGATCGAAAGATGGTTGAGGCAAGTTTCCAAAGTAAAAAGAAAACCAATTTGAATTCATGCCAGGTCGCTCAACTATTAAAGCCGTTCATTTGCTGAGGAGAAGAATGGAGATTTATAGAGCTAAAAGGAAAAACCTCCTTATGATATTTATTTATTTGGAGATGGCTTATGATTCTGTCTCATGAGAGATATTGCAGAGAGTTTTGGAGAAGAGACAAGTATTTGTCTTATACATTAACCTCATAAAGGTAATGTATGTTAGGGCTTTATCTTGTGCAAAGACCTCGTATGGGAAGACTGACTATTTTGACATCAACATTGGTTTACATCAATGTTCAGCATTGACTCCATACATTAACCTCATAAAGGCTATGTATGTTAGGGCTTTATCTTGTGTAAAGACCCCGTCTGGGAAGACTGACTATTTTATATCAACATTGGCTTACATCAAGGTTCAACATTGACTCCATTTCTTTTTACTTTAATTATGGATGAGTTGACAAGTCACATTCATGATGAGGTATCTTGGTGTATGTTATTTGCTGATGATATTGTGCTGATTGACGTGAATAGGGATGGAGTAAATGAGAAGCCTGAGGTCTGGAGATATGCATTGGGGGCTAAAGGATTTCGTATTAGTAGGGCTGAGACAGAATATATGGAGTGCACCTTTGATGGAAGATATGTTGAAGGAATCAAGGTGAAGATTGGTGACGATAACATTCGGAAGAGATATTCTTTTAGATATATGCGATCTTTTTTTAATATGATGGGAAATTGAAGGAGATGTTAATAATAGAATAAATGCAGGCTGGCTAAAGTGGAGAGGAGCCTCTGTTAATCTCTGTGAAAAGAAAATTCCTTTAAAAATTAAAGGAAAGTTTTACAGAGCAATCATGAGACCTGCTATGCTCTATGGATCTGAGTGTTGACATGTGAATCATAGACATGTGCAGAGAATCACTGTAGCATAAATGAAAAGACTAAGGTGGATGTGTGGACACACATGTAAAGATCGGATTCGGAATGATGCAATCAGAAAGAAAGTTGGTGTAGCTCCGATCGAGGAGAAGATGCGAGAAAACCGCTTAAGATGGTTTAGTCATTTGCAAAGGTCAGCCAGTGCACCGGTTAGGAGATGCTAGTGTTGGGATGTTGAGCCGATTAAGAGAGGGTGAGGACGGCCCAAGAAGTGTTGGAAAGAGACTATACGAAGGGATCTTAGTTTTTTGGATATAAGCCTGAGATTGACCCAAGATAGATCTGAATGGAAGCGAAGAATCCATGTAGCTGACCCTACTTACATTATCTTCTAATAGCCATATCTTGTATTAAAAATTACTCTTCATTGGTTTTTTTTTTCTATTTTAAGTTATTTTCATTGTTTTTTTAAATAACTCGTGTTTTTAATGCAATTTTTAATGTAGTTTGATGCTTAGAATGATCATGTGATTTCGTGGTTAGAAGTTCTGAAAAAAGCTACTTATAACTGTAGGACATCCTGATATTTTCCATGATGTGTTTCCTGTATAGGAGGTCCCAGCAGCCTCTGGACAACATTCTATTTACTGGGTCTACATATGGATTCTACAGCCATTGCAAACATCTTATTCATGATTAATTGCAAAGTTTTGCAGTTTTCGTAGTTACTACCAGCTGTCACTTATCTGCTTCCATATGTGTCAGTAATTGCTCATATCAGTAATTGTTTTCTCTCGCTTATCTAATCTGTGCAGGAATTTAGGGGTTGACTTTGTTCTTCTAGCTGGATACCTCAAACTAATCCCTGTTGAATTAGTTCATGCATATCCTAGATCGATATTGAACATTCATCCCTCTCTTCTACCTTCTTTTGGAGGCAAGGGATTCTATGGCTTGAAGGTTCATAAAGCTGTCATTGCCTCTGGGGCTAGGTGAGATTACTTCCGCGACCATGCTTCATTATTGTTCACTTTATCTTGTACAACAACAACAAAGTATTTTCCCACAAACTTCCATGCCTCTTTTTTTTTATAACCTTCTAATTCTAATATTTGTATTTCTGTTTTGTGATCAAAATTTTGATTTGATTGGAAAGTCAGATTTAGTGTAAAAAAAAATCTCATAAACTTGGATTATAAAGAAATAACCTCTTTATTTATTACCTTCGTTGTCTTGGAATTAGTTAAAGTTCTCTGAGTGGTGTTTGAATGTAAATAAGGCATTTGTAGTTTGATAAATATTATGTCAGTCAATCTGTACTTTTTAACAAGGTTTATTTCATGTTTTCTGTGGATGGAGATATTCTGGACCTACAGTCCACTTCGTGGACGAGCATTTTGACACTGGACGCATACTTGCTCAACAAATTGTTCCTGTTTTAGCCAAAGACACTGCAGAAGAACTAGCTGCTAGAGTTCTCAAGGAGGTTTGCTCAATCTGCGCATTAACGCTTGCATCCCTCTAGAATCTTTGGATCGTTGATGTGATTTGTTTATATGCCTGTTAACACATGATTAACTTTCAGGAACACAAGCTTTACGTGGACGTTGTTACTGCAATATGCGAAGAAAGAATAAAATGGAGGGAAGATGGCGTTCCTTTGATAAGGAGCACGGAAGATCCGAATGAGTATATGTAGCTCTGTAGATGGCAAGAAAGATGAGGAAGTAAACCATTTTTTTGTAGGGTAAGCAGCAGCGTTTGATCTTACGCAGACGGTCCTCATCGTGGTGCTTTAAAAAGTCACTGCTGAATTGCTGCTCTGATAAATGGTGGTGCTATCGCCTTCCGTCTGTAGTGTCTTCCTAACAGAAGCTGGCCAGCTTTCATGTTGTATAATTCATTGAGCATACTATTCGTTTTAAGGTTTTTACATTTTTTTTCTCTACCTTGATCTCTCAGATAGATGTTTAATGTTGTGGTTGTTATTGCCAATCTTAGTTAACTTTCTAGCTGGGTTCCTGTTTCCAAAGGGGTTTTTCTGTCATGATGTTTTGAATATCAGGTAACTCAGACTTGAGCACGGAGACCCAACATCCACATGGTGTCCAGTTTTACGAGGATGAGAGTACCCACTTAATGGTCTAGTGGCAGGACAGTGTGTCTACCACACAAAAGACCAGGGTTCAAATCCCACTCTTGCAGGGGTTGCGTTAGGTAGTCGACGGCCAGCGTAAAAAATAGTCGAATCTTTCAACATGGATTTGAGCAAGAATCCATGTAGCCGACCCTACTTATAGTGGGAGAAGGCTTAGTACTTTTTTTAGAGGTCCGAGGATTCTAGTAGATGCGTGTAAGGGGCAAACTTTGGCATGGCATTGTAAAGCCCTTCAAATTCCATAATAACTACCACTTATCCTACATAATAAATATCGATAAACCATTCCCATCCCAACTTTATTTTGCTAGAACCAAATCTTCCAAGGGGCGAAAATCATGAATCAAGCTCCTCTGTCCTTGTATGATGGAAATAACACAAACTTATCCCATGATGAAAGTATTTTATCCCAGGATAAATTATCTATAATGAGTAGTCAAATCATAGTAACATCTTCCACCACTTCTTTACTTTTACAATAACATCATCCATTGCGTCTTTACTTACAATATATCCAATCATTATCTCTAAAATCAATTGTATGAGAGAGAGTCGCAGGTGCGGCAAACAAAATTTCTTAGGTTGTCTCGACTACATCAGAAGAACAAACACCACCGATTAGATGGCAACCTTGTTCCGTTCAAATGGTAATAGTAACAATTGTGAATTCACTGTACACTTCTCACTGCCGTTTATGGGTATTCAAAAGGGTGTCTTTTAATCCAATGTTCATAGTCATTTTTATTAACAGTCAAACATCCGGTCCTTTCTAAAATAGGTTCAATTCCTTTTATATTGATCTTTTTGTCGACCATCAAGATAAAATACATCTAAACATCGTATTTGAGTGAAATTTGATAGTTGCGTAGAACATTGGTCGTAGGTTCAATTATGCAATTGGATTTTTAAAGTTGATTTCACAAAAAGAAAGAGGAAGAACATATTGTCGTATAAAAGGCTACATCAAACGATTTTCCGCCCCCATTAGCTTACTGGTTTCCGACTCTAAAAGGCAACATCAAACATTTTTTGTCAACGATAAATCTAAACGAATACAATTCAATAACATCAGATTAAATCTAATTGTGAAGTTTATTCAATCCATGTGCATCACTATAAATCTCAAAGAATAAATGATGATATTCATATCGAACAGACTTGCACACACAAAGCTAAGTGCCTTTTTCGCTTCTCTATATACATAAGCTCTTAGTGGTACTAATGTTTATATTTACAAAAAATATATAGGTAAATTATTACACACTTCAATGCCTACCACTCAAAAGATCAACGTTCAAATCCCTTCTTATAACATAACCTTCATAAAAATAATACGATCTTTTAACATAGATTTGAGCAAGAATCCATGTATCCTAGCATACTTAAAGTGGGAAAAGGCTTCAACATGAATAATGCTTCAGCATAAAGGATGTATTTCATATTCTTAAAGGCAGGATCTGTTCAACTGTCGCAGTTGAAAGACATGCGATCAAAACACTCTTGCCTGGGAAAGCGTGAAAAATCAGCTGCAATGAAAACAACACGAAATGTTGTTGATCTGTGAGCAATATGAACATTGCTGAAGGCATGGAATCACTAATAGAATAGCAATACTTATACTATGAAGCATTGGATGCTGCTGAAAATTCTGTCCGTGGAAGCTGACAATGGACTTAATAGCCGAGAGTCGCAAGCTCTAGTAAGCTCTTGGCTTGCTGATGCCGTATACATTCTATCAGATGGAAGGACCTGCTTCAGCCAGAAGACTAGAGCAGCCTACTTTGATTGCCTACATTATCTGCTGCTGTTGTGCGCTTTGCTGTATAATTTGGAATCTGCTGATGACAAGATGCTGATGCTCTGTTTTCTTTTATTTCCTCTTTGGATATAAGTATATATCCATACAAGGGCACATTTATGGATTTTTTTTCGTTTTTAGAACTGAAGAGGTTACCCGAACCCCCTAATATCGGGATTACTAGCAAAAATAGAGTACAATTCATATCCCAGAAGGGCCAGCCAATCCTTGACATGATGCTGCTTGCATATTTTTTAATTCGTGCCGACATATCAATAGGTAAACAAGATCCTGTCAATTGAAATATTTCATATTGGAAAATGAGCTTTTGCATTTAACACCTCAACTTTATTTATTGGAAGGAAAATAAATAAGGAACCACGAATAAATGGAGATAATTTATATACATGTATACAAAAGGAATGGGAAGTCTAACTGTAAGGAATCCCCAGGTACTGCCTAATATTACATTTATAGTGCGACCGCTACAGTTTGAGATTTCCAATCTTGGTAATAACAGTAAATTTGCCCTCGGGAAAAAAAATATGCACAAGGGCAGTGAATACCTGTAAATCATAATAATGAAAAGCAAGAGCATGCTTTTACTTTTCGCTCTTCGACATTTCAACTGCAAACACGATCTCAATTCCTCCCACGATGGAGACAGAAACGGTATAGTAGGGAACAAATGCTTGGAGTTGTTGTAATTCCAATCAGAACCGGCTCCATTAGGTCTTCTGCAAATTATGAAAGAACCTCGTTAATAGAAGTACTGTAGCATTCTTTTCTGTGTGTTCGATGTATAAATTACAGGGTTAAATATTTAGGCATTTCCTTTGTCAATGAAATATATCTTAATTTAACCTTCTCAGTTTAAAATAGCACTGCATGTTTAAAGATCAATGAGTACAACTGTGAGAAGCATCAATTAAAGGACTAAAATACAAATAAAATTATGTAACTCAATCATTAACGATAATATTTTCCATTTGACCCTTTTCTTCATCTATCTCAAACCATTTTCTCCCCCCCCCTCTTCTTGACTGTTAGGCTAATTCCATTTCCCACCCCATCCCAAAATGAAGTTTAATATGGCGAAGATTTAATTAAAAAAATAATAATTGTATTTAACTACTTTGACCATAATTTCTAATGGTTTGACTGATTGATCTTCGGTCACAAGTATTAATACGCATGTTTTGTAAGCATCATGTGATTACGAAATAGGCAGAATTCAAGTGTTATTGGCAAAGCTGAATGGGCACATGGGAAAAAAACCGTTTAAATTTTAAAATATCTATTAATGCTTCGTCCTAAAATAACCAAATTTACAAGTACTGGGGAGAAATTGATAAATCTCACTGGATCTCCTTATGAAGATAATAAGGATTGTATTTGGAATATTTCAACTCTTACCATCAAGTTTGTGGAAGCAGTGACATGACGGTAAAGAAAAGTTAAAATTTTCATATTTGCAAGAGGCAAAATTGTAAGAAATTCCATGTATGCAACTACCATATATAGTAGTTGTCAACATTATTTTTTATTTATTTATTGTAGCTCATGATTAATTATAAAAGGGTGCATCATGAGTGGCTGCTTTTGGTAGTTACCTTAATGGATAGGTAACCATCATGTTTTATAAGTATGGATTGTGGTTCCCTCTCCCTCATATAATGAATGATTGAGGATCCATTACTCAAGCACATTGGGCAAGAGTTGAGAATGAGAAGGAAATCCATCATCTCATCCTCATTTCCTTAAGCGATGGCTTCCGCTTAGTCATTTTAAATTCATCAAAAATAAGAAATAAAGGAGATTAAACATGCATGTTACACTGAGGCATTTTAGAGAGGATGGAGCTAAGAACATGGTTGGCATTGTTTATGTGGAGACGAAGAGAATACATCGAGATGATTTATTCAATAAGTTTTGGGGTTCTTATATAGGCCGGAATCCTAAAGCATTCATAAACGAGAACTTACATAAAAGATCCCGAGAGGTTACAATTAAATAAAATAAACATACAACCATCTCTAACACTTGCCTTCAAGTTGGAGCATATCTATCGACCATGTCCAACTTGAAAATTATCAATGAGAGGCTCTTCCATGGCAGTGTCTTCGTGAATGCATTTGCAAGCTGAATATCGGTTGAGATGTGAGGAGTAGCAATCTTCCCTCGTCATACAACATCACGAACAAAGTGATAGTCAATCTCAATGTGACTGGTCCACCCATGGAAAATGGGATTCGTAGCAATATATTTAGCGGATTTGTGGTCAAAATATAGATACTACATTATACTTCTTGCTTATTCAAGTGACAAGATTTCCCTGAAGTGGAACGACGACCCTCAAGCGAACTAGCATAATTTGCATTAGCATATACAGCTACATCATTGGGACCATTGATACCATAAAAGAGGCCTCGTCCTCGTGATCCCTTAAAGTAGCATAGGATCAAGAACACTCTGCCAATGCCTATAAAGTGGTTGCTCCATTGTTGGCTGGCTCTGCTCACAATATCCAACCTAGTGACAGTAAGGTAAAACAGTTTGTTAACTGGGCTTTTATACTATGTAGTGTCTTCAAATGCAAGATCAACTGAAGTAGAGTGCTTCCTCGGGTTTGCAGGGATACCCGAGGGTGTGCATCCAAGCAGTCCAGCCTCAATTAGTATGTCCAAGCAATACTTCCTTTGTGAGAGATAAAATCCCATTGTAGTACATATCACTTATATACCATGGAAGTAGCGAAGTTGGCCAAGGTACTTCGTGACGAAGACCTTTGAAGGAAAAACTTGGTCTCTAGTATACCTTCATCATCATCACCTATGACTACCATATCATCAACATAAACTACAAGTATGACAGTACTGGTGAGCCGTCTTTTGACAAAAACAAAGTAGTCATATGTTGTTCTCTAAAATTTGAGAGTGATGATCTCAGTGGTGAGTATATCAAATTATGTATGAGGGATCTGCTTTAGGCCATATATGGCGTTGCGAAGTCGGCATACACACTCCTCCCCTGGACTTTATAACCAAGAGGTTGCATCTTGTAAACCTCCTCTTCAAGATTGCCATAAAAGAAGGCATTCTTCATATCAAGATGAAATATGTGTCATCCCTTATTGACAACCACTGAAAAAATAGTGGGAATAGAGCCCATCCTTACTACTAGGGAGGTCTCAAAGTAGTCAATCTCATAAGTTTGTGTAAAAACTTTGACAACCAGTCGTGCTTTAAATATGTCAATGGACCCATAAGGCGACTGTTTGGTCGTAAAGACCCATCTGCAAACCACATATCGAATTCCTATAGGACACGGTACAAGGTACTACATTCCCTTAGATGCAAGGGCATCCATATGCTCATTCATTGCATGTCGCCGACCATAATCATGTAAAGCACTATGATGATCTATGGGAACAAAATTAGTCATGAGAGCATCTGCATAGATCCTCTCAGAGCATGATAAGCTAGTAGCATAAGTGAAATGAGACATAGAGTGGAAGGTACATTGCCTCTTAGTTCTGCAGAGAGCTATGGGAAGTTCTTGAGGAGCATCCGGGACAACAGTGGTGGGGGCACTTGAAGATGGCATGTCATCTTGCAAAAAGGTGTAGGCTAAGGCACAGGAGCATGCGCAAATGTATGCTTCCACTTATACACAATTAGTGGTGATGGAAGATATAAAGAAATATCCATAACATAATGTGTAAAGAAGGTAAACTACGCAGAAATGCAGTATCGATGCCCAGCGACGTTATAGCACCAGTAACCCTTCCGGATACGGGAATAACCAAGAAAGACCCATTTTATCGCCCTAGGTGATAGTTTATCGCCGGTATGAAAATTGTGGACAAAAGCTATACACCAAAATATTCTCAAAGGTAGCTAAAAAGGCGACTCATTAGGATAAAGTAACGCAAAAGTAGTGGACTCCTTTAGAGTCGAAGATGGGACCTTATTGATACTTGATAAGATGGACAACAATAAGAACATCTCCCCAGTAGGTCATCGAAGCCTTTATTTGAGTGAGAAGGGACCGAGCAATGTCAAGAAGATGTCTAAGTTTCCATTCCGCTATCCCATTTCACTGAGAGGTATACATGCGGGATGTTTAATAGATAGTTCCCTGGATAATAAAGAAAATGGTCAAGTCATGTTATGTGAATTCCAAAGCATTAGCAGTACAAAAAGCTCGAATACAAGTAGAGAATATAGTTTTGATGTACTGAAAGAAATTCTTGGCGATTTTATTCATCTCTAAATGTTCCTTCAACAACCAAACCCAAGAGGATCGACATAGTTATAAAAAAACAACAAATATTTGTGTCCTCTCAGAGTACAAAGCGAATAAGGTCCCCATATATCGCAATGGACAAGAGAAACATGAACCTTATGATGAGGCTCAACACGTCCACGAAGGGATGTTTAATAATGTTTCTCGAACTGACACATCTCACACTTAAAAGGCTTCAACATAGAAAGTCCAGGAAACATCATGGAGATAGTTTTGGCAGAAGGATGTCCAAGGCGAAGATGGCATAGTGAAGGATCGTTGTAGATAGATGCATGGTCAACATAAGTGGAATCAGAAGGAGTGTCAAGATAGTAAAGTCCATTCTTCTCATGTCCCCATCAAAAATTTGCTTTGTTTGGATGTCCTTAAAATAACAACAGAACTCATAAAAAATAACCCGCCAATTAAGCTCAATACAAAACTTCTAAACAGATAATAAACTAAGAGGAAATATAAGGTCCCAATGAACTCCAGTCAGTTGAAGCCTAAAGGAGAACTCTACATTATCAACAATGGTGACAGGGGAATGAGCTCCGTTAGCAACCCGAATCATCTTCACAAAAATAGAGGGTTGAGGGTGAGTAGGCTACTTTCTTTCATTAAATGCGTGGAAACCGCGGAGTCAATAATTTATGCGGGGCCAAAAGAAGAAACAAAGTTGACTATTGCACCTGAAGTTGTAGTAACTAGCAATGGGAGCAGGTGCAGTACTATCATCGTTGGAGGTGCTAGAGTTTTGTAAAAACTTGCTCATGCATGAGTATTATGAAGCGGTAAAGAGTGCATGTGGTTCACCAGAATGTGGATTAGACTATCCTTTGCAGTATCATATGAGGTCTCAAAAGAAGTTGTCCTGTCTCATAAGAATCGTTGGCATTGGATTGTGTGCTAAACTTGCCCAACAATGCTCAAACAAGTTATTCCAGCCGTCATACGACAGACCGAGGGTGATGGAAATCCTCAGGAGTGGTCAAGGTTTAACGTAGACCATCGAGCTTGTCGTCTTCGTCGAGAAGGGGGCGGTGGAGGATGATGGGCGGAGGAGGCGGTAGGGATTTTTTTTCATGTTATGCTCCTCTTAACCATACCATGGTTTGAATAAATCGTGGTTTAATTTAACTAATTGACAACCGAACTAACATAACAGCATACGTGATATTGTGGAATAAGTCAGGGGTAGAACTAATATTCCCAAAAGAGAGGGGCATAACTAATATTGAAATATCTCAGAATGGCACAACTGATAAAAACCCTATTTTTGTGATTGGCGTTTAATGTGATGGATGAATTAGATGAAACATTACTCATAAGATGAAAGCAAGGTCGTGGAAGCGGAAGAATGTTATATGTTCTTTGTGACAACGGGCAAGAAGATGCATAGAAATTAGAAGGTACATATTGTAGCAATGCAACAATTACATGTTATAGCACTACAACAAAACCACCATCGTTGAGTTGGCGAATAGGCTATCAATCATAGACATCTTTCGAAGATCTCAGTGGCAAAGATCTCATAAAGATGCCCTGATGAATGTATAGCTAGTAGCCACACAAAATAGGCATCGGATTTGTAATGTAAATATAACGGCAATGACATCAACAAAAGATCAAAGGGAAACGCATCTCACATAGTCCCAACATGTCTGAAATATCCCGCTTGAGCCTTCAAATCTAGGTATGAGACATTAATAGAGATGTGTTGCAAGGGAGGGCGAAGAAAGTAAAAGTGCAAACAAGAACTGTCACGAATAATCTAGCATGTTAGGTGTAAATCTAAATGTGACTTAAATAAATCTAGTTAATGACAGTGAATTTGTCTCCTTGTAGTCTATTTGAAGTAAAAAAGGAGCAAGGAAAGATCATTACATGAGTCATGGCCCTCGCTCTTGCAACTGCCTTCTCATAGAGCTCCTCATATTGCACGGAGGAAGAATCCCAACTGAAATCAGCTTGCATGTTCCTACGGACAAGCTGCTGCCAACCTTCAGGATTTGTTGTATAAAGCTTAAATGCTCTCTCCATGGCATTGCTGAATCCCTATTTTATGCGAGGACATGATCACAAAAGAAGACACCACCATCACATTTGACGTAAACCTTGTGTAGACTAACTAAATTGCAAAATGAAAGTATCTTAGGAAACCCACCTGCTCATCAGGCATCAAAAATGTGAAGCCATTCCGAAGCTCCATCGGAGAAGTTTCATCGTCAACATCAAAAACACTATAATTCAAAGAAATACTTGGTAGTTAGATTAGAGAAGATATAATTAAAAGATTGTGATAATAAGTTGGAACCTATCATTTAGCCCTCCAGTCCTCCTTGCAATGGGCACAGAACCATATCTCATTGCTATCATCTGCAAAGATCGTAAATTATATCAGTACATCAAGTTTCAGCAAAGAAATAATATCTAAAACATGATAAGAGTAACATCCTGAACATACATCCACCTCAGAAACTCACGACTCATAAGAAGTAAATTATAGTATAAAAATAGAGGATAACTGATTGACAATTTGTGTTTAAGCATTTTGGATGATTGTAAGTGGGTCCAATTGGCCAAATACAATTCCTGGTCAAAATCAATTTTCCTCAGCCCGAGACATTTGCAAATTAATATTAGAGCCAAATTCTTTTACTGGTAATTTGGGATACTGAATGGTAGAGCCACCTCAACATAGGAGAAAAAGGTAGTGTTTGTTATCGTTGTTACTAGTGGAAAAATGACTAGGTCACGAACATGAATTAACTGACCTAAGTGGAGGATGTTGTAGCATCTCAAACATAGCTATGCATCCCTATACATGAAGAAGTGAGAATAGATTGTATTTATTGGGAAAATAGAAGAGCTTGTTTATTTCAAGAAATGTAGGTTCTCTTATATAGGAGAGTACCCTATGGGTAAATTACATACGCCATACATAAGTAACGGTAATTAAGAAACAATATTGGAAATATAAATATATCTCTACACTCCCCCTTGAGGTGGAGCATAGATGTCAATCATGCTTAGCTTGGACGAACACTTCTGAAATAGTCCCCTGAGTAAGGCCTTGGTGAGTATATCTGTTGTATGGTCCCTGAGGTGATATAAGATGTGGAAATGAAACCCTTCTAAATCATATCGCATATATAATGAAAATCAACCTCAATGTGCTTGGTTCGTTCATGGAAAGCTGGATTGTTGACAATAAAAATAGTAGTCTGATTGTCACATTCCAGTGACATAAGAAGAGGAATATCTATGTTCAGATATGGAAGGACGGTTCGAACCCACATCATTTCTGTGCTGGCTTGAGCCATAGCCCTATACTCGAACTCAACACTAGACCTAGCCATAACTGTTTGCTTCTTGTTGTTCCATGAAACAAGTGAATCTCCCACATTACAACAAATTCTGTGGTAGACTTTCTATCCTTGGGGCACCCTGCATAATCTGTATCTGTGCATGCTGAAATAATGACTTCCTTGCCATTCTTGAACAACAGACGGGATGACTTAAGATACCTTAGTATCATATGTATCGCATCCACATATATCTGACGTGGTTGCTTCATGAACTGGCTCACTCTGCTAAATGCAAATGAGATATCTATTCTGGTAATGACATATAAAAGCTTTCCTACCAATTCTCTACACCTCCTCCTGTCTACTTCATTGGTAGCATCATCATACAACTTCATGCTTGGATCCATGGGTGTAGTGGCAGGTCTACACTCAAGCATACACGTCACTTAGCAGGTCAATGACATATTTCCTTTGAGTCATCACTATTCCTTGCTGATTTCTGGCAAACTCCAGTCCTATAAAGTATCGAAGGGTTCCAAGATCTTTGGTGGTAAATTCATCCCAAAAATTCTTTAGCCATCTTTATCCCTAGTATATCATCTCTTGTAATGAGCATATCATCAACATACACCATAATAGTAGTCGTACCTCTAGTAGTTCTCTGGATGGAAAGAGAGTGATCCGCATTGGGTCATTTAAATCCTCGTTTCTCAAACAACTCTGAAAGCTTCTGAAACCATGCTCTTGGGATCTGCTTAAGGCCATATATTACCCCATGAAGTCTACATACTTTTGTACACTCCCCCTCAGCAGCGAAGCCCGATGGCCGTTGCATGTAGACTTCCTCTTGAAGATCGTCGTATAAAAAGGTATTCTCGACATCAAGCTGAAATAGAGGCTACTCTTAAACTACTGCAACATATAATAGAATACGCAGGGTGGAATGACGTGCAACCGGAGAAAAAGTATCTAGATAGTCCACCCCATATGTTTGTGTAAATCCTCGAGCAACTAACCTGGCCTTATATCAATCAATGCTACCATTTGCATTATGCTTCACCGTAAATACCCATTTGCAGCTCACTAAAGATGCTCATGATGGAGCAGGTACTAAGTTCCATGTTCCTCTAGACTGTAAAGCCATCATCTCCTCTTCCAAAGCTAGACACCATCTACTGTCCTGTAACGCTTCTTGGTAAGTCCGTGGTATGGCCACAACAGATAGGGAAACTGCGAACCTCTGAAAATCACCCATCAAACGATTCAAGGTGACATAAGAAGCAATCGAGTATGTAGCACAAGAGCGCTTCGACTTTCTCAGCCCAATGGGCAAATCAAGATTATCATCATCCTGTTGTGTCATTTGTTCGTTTATCTCCTACAATGGTTCATGCCGAGAAATGTCATCAGACCCATTATTAGAAATATTTGTCTCAGAACAAACCTGGGGCATAGAGGATGATGAATCGTGATCATGAGCAGGAACAAACCGTTGACTGTAATGATACAGTAGTGGTGGGATTGGGACAATATGTGGAGGTAGGGCTTCTGGTGAGGATGGGGTAGATGGTGTGGGTGGGGATGGATATGGAGGTGGTGGAACATAAACTTCATTATCTACATCTAAGGGTGTCAACCGGTTGCCTGTAGGAGAAAAATACATTAGGGATTCAAAGAATGTGACATCTGCGCTGATATAGTATCTCTTGTGGAGCGGATCATAGCACCTATACCCCTTTCGAGTCCTGAAGTAGCCCACAAAAATACATTTGACGATCCTAGGAGAGAGCTTGTCGACAACCGATGGACAAAAGCAACTGACCCAAATACACGAGGTGTAAGAGAGAACAACTCCTTGTCAGGAAACACGAGAGAGTAGGGTATTTTCTCTCCCAAGATAGATGAAGGCATCTGTTCACAAGATAGCAAGCGGTGAGGACTGCATCACCCCAGAAAGAATGTGGGGCATTACTTTGGATAAGAAGGGTACGAATGATATCAAGTAACGATGTTTTCGTTCAGCGATCCCATTCTGTTGAGATGTATAAGCACCTGATGTCTGACGAATGATACCAAGAGAAGAGAAGAAGTGGGAGAGAGCACGAGTGCATAATTCCATCGCATTATCCGTTCTCACAATCTTTACAATAGTAGAGAAACATTCTGCACTTCTCTAATAAAAATTGGTAATGATATTGTCGGCTTCCAATTTATTCTTTAACAAAAGACCAAAGACAAACGACTGAAATCATCCACATCGACTAAATAAAATATGTGTCCCTGGTGATCGAGAACACGACTCGGATCCCAGATGTCTACATGAAACAACTCAAAAGGGGAGCTACTACTCTGACTCGGATGACTGGGAAACACAGATCGATGGTGTTTCCCTAACTGAGTGGCCTCACAGTTGAAGGATGTGCGAGGCGAAATCTGAGGAAGAACCCGACGAAGTTTTTGAAGGGGAAGAAGGCCAAATCGCAGATGCCACAAGTAAGGAGAGATTGATCCAGTGGTGTGGGATGATATGCTAGCATATGGAGGTTGGACCAGTCGATAGAGGTCGCCCTGCTTACGACCACAACCAATCACCTTGTCTGTAAGAATGTCTTGAAAGTTGAAACACAACAGAAGATGGGTCAAATATCGCTCGACAATTCAAGTCCTTAGTAATTTGACTGATGGACAGTAAGCTCATGGAGAAATCAGGAGCGCGAAACACATTCTGTAATTTCATAGAAGGTGTCAAGGTGATCTCCCCCTGTAATGTGATTGGAGAATGGGTTCCGTAGGCAATCACAACGGTTCTTCCTAGAGGGACAAGTCTGTATGATGCGAGTTGGTGCTTATTACCGTACAGATGATGTGTCGCACCAAAGTCTATAATCCATTCTGAGGTATCTGAACTGTAGTAAGAGGTGGATGCATGAATACTACATGAGGTGCTTGCTCCTGCAGTGGTAGCAAAGTCTGGGCTGGCCTCTGAAGTAGGTGCAGGAGTGCTCGTCGGTGGCATGATATTCCTCAACTATGACACAAGGTCATCGTATCTCTAATTGGAAGTCACTATAGTAGGCTGGGGTTGTACATGTACCATATGTTCTGCAACATGAGCAGTATTTGGGAGGCTATGCTTATAATAGCATGTATCCTCTGTATGGCCAGACCGATGACAAAAAGAGCAAGTCGGTCCGCAACCATGACCACCTCTACCACATGGTCCTTGACCACAAAACTATGAGGAGCCTCCTCTGCCTCGAGAAGTTGCCATAGATGATATATTCGATGCTTGGGATTGAGATGAGAAGTTGAGACGATTCAATCTGCGGAAAACCTCCTCTATTGGAGGAATGGTGGCCTCGACCAATATTTGGGAACATGCTGCCTCATACTGTGAATCAATTGGTGCCAGGAATGTCCCAACCATCGTAGCATTCGTAAAGTTCTTTAACTGCTCAGGAGTTGTTGTGGGAGGTACAAGATTATGAAGCTTCTCAAACATCCCTCTCATAGCAGTATAGTAAGCATGAAGGGGTCGACCACTATGCTTTATTGTATGAATATCATCTTGGAGTTGTAGAATTTTTGTCTCATTCTTGGATTGGGAATATGTAGCAGCCAATATATCCCACATTGCTTTGGCAATGAGTTGATGCAGAACATCATTAGAAGCCAATATTATCTTCTTCCTATGGCTCGTCCGCAGAAAGAGGCTTTTGACGCGCGATCGCTTTTCAAGGTTGCTGCCTTCGATTTCCAACTTCTGCGGCTTGTGTGATTCAAGCGTGGAATCCCTGGACCATTTACTCTTTCTCTGCCCTTTGGTCCGGGGGCTGTGGGATGACCCATTCGTGGCTTGGGTGCATGCTCGTGATGTGGAGACCTTATGTGATTCCCTCTTCTTGAATAGGCGTATGGAGAGAAGGCGATTCTTGGCACCAGTGGCTTGTTTATGGTCGATATGGCTTGCTCGCAACGAGGCCATATTCTCTGCGCAGCGATTTTATCTGGAGAACGTGCTCTGTCGCGCAAAGGCTTTGGTGGCTGACTAGACTCGTGTTTAGTGTGTTTGTTTTCTTGTTTTCTTTGCTTTTGGCGCCCAGTTCTGGAGGCTCCTTGCCTCCTACGTTGGGTCGCTAACTTTATTTTCTTGTTTGTATCCCTCTCCTTTTTTCTAGTAATATATTGGGGTGAACACCATTGAGTGTATCTCCCTTTTTTCTTGGCTTCAAAAAAAAATCTCAGGTGTTAGTGTACCAGATAACCATACATGTGCATAGGCATCATCTTCCTCCCATGAGGGATACGTTCATATCTTCTCTGATGGCTCTTCTTCGGTAAGAATGTATTTCTTACCCTGAAACTTCATTAGGCTCATGAACTGCATGGCCCATAGGTCATAGATCGAACCGACCATCTAGACAACTGGCGTCGACCTCTGAAGACGCTTGTGGAGGGAAGATCTGGCTTGCTTTATGACATATTGCCTATTGGGAGAAGACTAGGGTTGTACACTGGGAGGGTCATAGATGGTGTCGACTATCTAATCATACGAAGATTTGGTTGCATTTGTAGAAATGCATCCAAACCAGGAAACTAGGGGATTCGACTATGGGGCAGGGGGGTAACACGACGTAGGACACAGAAGATCGCACAGAGTCGTGCATGAGGTCCCTAGAGATGGAGAAGCAACAGGTTCCTGGAGATGCGCAGCAGTGCGCGAGGGGTCGCAGGAGGGCACGCGGCGGTGCGGGGTTCCCTAAAATCACGCGGCGCGCAGTTCCCTGAAGCTGCGCGATACCACGCAGGGGTGCGCCACGCGCGAGGGCACAAGGACGTGTGGCGCAAGGGTGCACGAGAAGGCTGGAACGTCGCACGAGAGATGCTGGTCCACGAAGGACGTGCGTGCGTGCCTGGAAGAGGTCTGTGGTAGCGCACAAGAGAGGACGACTGGTGGGGAGGGGGCTGGGGTTTGAGAACTTTGGCCTAGGGCTGTTGCTTTGATAGTTGGGAAAATAGAAGAGCTTGTTTATTTCAAGAAGCCTAGGCTCTCTTGTATAGGAGAGTAGTCTATGAGTAAATTACATACAACATACATAAGTAACGGTAATTAAGAAACAATACTGGAAACATACATATATCGCTATAGTATTGGGCTTAAACATTTTAGATGGTTGTCCAATAACTTGCCGAGGTCATAATAATGAAGCGAATTTAAGATATGGGACATTACAATTAGTATGCATGAGATAAGGTCATTCAACTCAATTTTATATGGCATCCGCAAGTTCAAAACAATTTACTTATATTTTAACATGCCAATCATGCATGAATCTCCCAAATGTTTATGTTATTCCATCGCATCAAAACCCTACTTTAGATTCATACCTGTGTAAGGCCACATGGCTCAAATATTGAAGGGATAACAAGCATGTCAGAAGCAGCATATATTAGATGAGAGAGAGCATCGTCATATTTCAGTATCAGTCGGATGTGTGGATGTGTCTGAAATTGATTTGCGATAGCCTCAAACTCCCTCTGTCAAAAAAGTCAGTCCATGTGAGTAACAATTCTGCCATTCAAATTTAATATTACTAATTATCAATGGTGTTAACGGGTCCAAGTGACACATTAAAGAAATGGTACTCCTTGACTTGACAGAAAACTACCAGAAAAACTGCACATGAATCTTCTCATACAGATATAATGCCTTATAATAGTCCTTCCTCGTAGATAAAGTATCTAGAATGAGCATATTTTGATTATACATATTATACGTCAATTTAAATTAGTACTAAAAAATCTGAAGGTTGGCAAAGTTTGATAAGGCTTGGTAAACAGAAATAACTTTGCGATAGTGCCAAGTAACAGCATATATACAAGGTAAATGAATCTATTGATTACTTGGATGTGAGGCACCGGGCTTGAACCTAAAAGCACAAATTGACCTCCAAGCTCTATTGTTCCATATATTGCATGCCTGATTAGATGCACACCCTTTTGGGGTACTAAACGTGTAATGCAACAAACCTACATGGGAAGGAGTTAAAATATCAAACAAGAGTTAGATAGCATGTCATGAGCGAATAGAAAAAGAAAAGCATAACAAAATATTACATCATTCATTCAACAACAGATATCTCAATTTTTATGCATCAAAGCCAAGGGCAACTGATTTTTCTGAAGAATGTACCAGTTGTGTAATAAGTATATTTTATTGGCCATTTATTTTACTCGACGCAAGATTTTCAGATAGAATATGATTATAGTTTGTTAGACTAAGATGAAAACTAACAAGTATGCGATAGCTGTATACAAAAACTCCTTGGAAACTAACATATAGCAGCAAATGGACCCAAGGAGCTTTGTGCATGCATCTATATTGACAAATTTGTACATGCTAGGAAAATAGTAAAGATGTACCATAACAAAGTGCAATCTCACAATTTAGATGCCATCTTACATCTCTGATCATAAGTTCTGTGCCCGATTCCTTTACAGGAGCTAATCTGGTATCTTTTTTTGCAGTAACACAAGGAATTCTTTCTTTCTTAAATGCCACATGCATACTCATTTTCATAGACTTTGAACCAAATCAGAACTACAGGTACAGTGGACTGGAGTCTGAAGCACCCAGTCATAGAAGGGTGATTGTTAAAGAAGTTGGCGTCACATAGTTAGGATGAAGAAATGGCCCCCATGCCTCATATAAAGGGACAATGTGCCATGAGATGAGAGAGCTGCCAGGCTCCAATTAGAGAGGAACTCATCCGCATACGATTAGAAGCAATGTTTCCTTTTTCTTTTTGGGTTATTTACACCCATAACCCTGAGTAATATGGTAATTACCCCAGAAACCCTCGATAATCACGAATTACATGAGAAACCTCGAATATTACTCCGTTTCACACCCATAACCTTCTGTCAGTTTCAACCGTTAGTCTTAACCAAACCTTCGAGTTAATCTAACCAAGCACCAATCCAACGGCCCCCTTCCTCACCCAGCAACCCGACCCGCACCAGCTCTCCTTCGTCTTCTTCCTCGGCAAGACTATCAGATCTTTCTTGCAGGCGTCCGAGGCAAAATGAAGGTCAACATGATATAACATCAGCGTGAGGGTCGACGTGATGGGGGGGGTCTCGACCGGAGGATTGGGTTGACGGGGCTGCACAGGCAGGGAGGCGTCGGGGGCAGGGGATCTCGACCAGAATCTATGCGGAGGGGAGGCGGATTGGGTTGTGCGGGGGGGGGGGGGGGTGCGCAGGGAGGGAGGGAGGCGTCGGGGACGGGGGGTCTCGACTGGAAGTTGTGCCGGGGGGGATTGGGTTGCGCGGGGGGCTGCGCAGGGAGGGAGGCGTCGGGGCCGGGGGTGTCTTGACCGGGGTCAAGGAACAGCTCCGCCAGCACCTGTCCCCTTTCCAGAGCCTCTTTGGACCAACCACCAAACCCAACCCATCATAGCCGAATCTCACAACAGGACTAACAACATCATCTCCTGGCTACTCCCATTTCCACTAATCCACTGGAAAAATTAGCAACAGTATACAAGATCGTGTTATACAGAGTAATCAAACTGTCCTCACAGCAACACCACCAGCAACAATGGCTGCCGATTCCAAGTTCCTCTTTCTCTTGACATAACAAGTAACACATCTCTACATATATATGGCTATCATGTTTATATATATTTCAAGTGATCTTGATGCCTTGGTATCTGAGGATCTCGCCGATGAGCTCGCCCTTCACAGAGCCCACGTACCTCCCGCAGATCTCGCCGTCCCTTATGAACAAGAACGTGGGCACCTCCACTACTTCCATGTCCTTGAGGAATCCCATGCAGCTCTCGTTCTCGTCATCGTTCATCCTGGCGAAGACGACCATGTCCTCCATGGAGCGTGTGAGCCTTCATCACGGTGGGGTACACCTTCACGCACGGCCCGCAGTGCTTGAGGCCGACGTCGAGCACTACGAGCCTCCCCGTTGCTCCCTTCTCCTTCTCTATGAGGGCCTCGACGTCTTCCCTGCTGTGGAGCTGCACCACGAGGCTGTGGTTGTCGCCGTAGTAGAGCACGTCCCCTCGGAGCTGTTCGGGGGCCACGCCCTCCTCGTCGTGGAGCCTCTGCATGGACTTGTAGAAGGAGAAGTGCGGGACGCGGTGGATGCCCTCGCGGAGGCAGAGTCGCGAGTGGCCTCCGACTCGTCGCCCATCACCTGGAGGAAGTCCACGTCAGAGCAGGTGCGGCTGAGCTCGACCATGACCGGGTAGATTTGCCGGCTTCTGGGGCTGTGGCTGGCGGCGTACTCCACAACCACGAGGCGGTCCTTGGCGGCGACGGGGGCGGAGTCGAACTCGGGCTGGGGAGTGGACCTGGAGGACGCGATCCGGGGCGCGGAAGGGGAGGGGGTGGTGTTGGGGGTGGAGGAGCCCGTGCGAGTGGAGGAAGCGAGGAAGAGGAGGGCTTCTTCCTATGGGTCTTCTTCTTGTTGGCAGGGAAGGAGAGGAGGGAGGAGGAGGAGGTGGTAATGGGGAAGGAGAGGGAGGGAGTGGAGAAGGGGGTGGTAAAGCGTGCGAGCGGGGTGCTGGAGCGTGCGAGCTGGGTGCGGAGGCACAGGGCGGAGTTGGGCAGCTTGCCGGGACGATCGGAAGAGAGGGGGCAGCTTTAGTGGGGGAGGGGATATGATTTTGTTCTAAAGAATGGCACCATGTTCTAAATATGACGTGTTTTGAAGGGTAAAATAGTCAACATATAATTTTTCCGTCTGAGTTAACGGAGAATCAAGATGGAACTTGACACAGGGTCATACCATGTAAAGGTTAAGCATTATTCAGGGTCTTGGGTGTAATTCGTGTTTATAGAGGGTTTCTGGGGTAATTACCATATTACTCAGGGTTATGAGTGTAAATATCCCTTTCTTTTTTTTGCCTTTTTTATTTTTTAGATACGGACTAGTTTCTTGTTATAAAAACCATGCGAGAAAACAAATAGGATGGAATGAAAAAGAATTTTTATTGCAGGGATAGGTTTCTTATATAGCGTGAAACCCTAAAAGCCGAAGGATGGAAAGCAGAAAGAAGTCCTCAACGGAACTAGTACTCCCTCTCAAGTTAGAGCATATTCATCGATGATGCCCAACTTGGATGTTAACAAAATGTCAAAGCAAGAGGGGTAGAGCATCAAAGCCCTATCCTGCAAGGAAACAACACTCTGTAATGTTCTCAAAACTGACAAACCTTACACTGAAAGGGGTTCGAGCAAAGTGAGTTCATCGAAGATCTGAGAAAGAGCATAGGTGAATGGGTGACCAAGACGTAGCTAACACAGGTTCGGATCAGCAGAGATCGAAGTAGCTCCAACAAAACAAGAGTCTCTAGAAATATCAAGATAATATAGGTCATTTTACCTCATGACCCTACCAAAGATATGCATTGTCCAGATATCATGAAAATAACACAAATGCTCATAAAAAATACTATATAATTGATCTGAGAAGATAATATATAAGCGAATAGTAAGTTCAAAGAGAAATCAGGTGCAACCACAAAGTTCACAGAATGACAAAACTCCATATTGTCGACAGATATAATAAGTGGTTAGCACCATTATCTAACCAAACTAAGTTTGCAAGTGCAAAAGGCTGGGAGGAAGTTAAAAATCCACCTTCTCCAATTGGATGAGTAGACGGACCAAATCAAGTCCATGTAGGCGCACATGCATAAACAGAATTGGCTATAGTATCTTTTTTTAGAGGAAAGAGGGTGGCGATCAAAGTGAGACCCACCATGGAAAATATATTAAGATTTAAAAATAAAAAGTTACAAGGTTCCAAGCCGAACATAGGCCCCTAAAATTTCCCAATACATTCTCAGGATACCAACGTTGATCCCAGAAGATACAATCATTTCCAACATTCTCAATCAACCACAAAAGTGCAACTACATGAGAACTATCCTCGTGTGAGTTCCCGCAAACTGTTATAACAGATCTCCAAAGGATGAGACATTGTCAATCCCGAGCCCAACGATTCCAGCTCAGCCCACACTAGTCTCGAGAGGATGCAACCAAACAGAAGATGCTCCAAGTCCTCATTGCCTTCACCACAGCTTCCACATTAAATCACTCGTATTAAAAACATGTCTAGCCATACCTTCGTGAGCAATCGACCAGGTCTGACTAGCCAAACAAACACCTTAATCCCAATGGAATCTTACCATGCCAGATGATATTGCAATCTTATATGACATCTCTATGTGACTCCTTCTCGCTCCGAGCGAAAAATGGTGCAATTCTTAACATTAAAGCGGCCATCACCCCATACAAAATGGTCACGACCATGCCTTAAAGCCATGAAGTCCACAAATCACCAAGTAATGCCATGAATTCAAACAGTAGCTGGTTCAAAAAGTCCGCCATAAAATTCGAAGTCCAAGTATTGTCCGTTCAAGCCTGACGAACCAAATGTCGTGATCCTCCGCCAATGCAAATTAACGAGGATATCTCTACAGAGTGGCACCCAAGCTATCCAGTTGTCCAGCCAGAAACGAATGAATCACCACTTCCCACCACAGGTCGCAGGTTTGGGCTCACCCCTGGGATAGTCTCCAAAATTCCTCACCACAAAGATGTACCTGATGCACCTAGAGATCACGGATGCCGTAAATTGCCCCCATCAATCGGTAAAATCATGCAACTCCACCTCCCCACAAATGAAGAATCTACTTGCATAATAGGGCCTTTTCATATATTCAAGTTTTAGGATGCCAAGCCCACCGTTACTTTTGGGCCTCGCCAAAATCTTCCAATTAACATGGCGAATACCACATTAGTCATGCCTACCATCCATCCACAAAAAATCTACGCATCATGGCCTCGACTCGACCTCACCCCTACAGGCAGAAGCTAAAGAAGAGAAAAATACGAGAATCAACGAAAGAACATGCTTGAGCAAAATCAACTTCCCACATCAAGATAGTATCTTCGCCTTCCAATCTGCCAATATACTCTCAAATCTCAGCACCAGATTGATCCTTGTAGATTGTCACTTGCAGGTCACAGACGCCTCCATCTCTCCGGCTATGAAAGCCTCGAGTAGCTTTTGCAAAATCTCCACGACGGTAAGAACCACAAAGATAATGCTCTCTGAAACCCAAGTGATGACGCGACGCTCCCCTCCGACTTCTGAGCTGCTCCAAACAATCACTAAACCTCCTCTTAAAGTCAAAAGTTCCACCCCTAAAAATACCTCACCAGTCGATGAAGAGTTTCCCAATCTGTTCCAGCTAGTAAGCCATTACCTTCAGGTTGTTCCAGGTGATGAGGTTCTTCCCCCTCTTACCTCAGGGTTGTTCCATACGATGAAGGGATTCTCGGTGTAGCAGTATCCATTGAACCCAAGCAGACCATCACATGTGTCCCTACCTCCTAGTTGGCACGAAAGAGAGATCCCTCTGCTCTAATCTCGGACTCTCAAAAGAGCCCAATCGAACCTGATAACGCAAGCTTCGCCTTCTGCCTTGTGTCAGCCAACCCAAATGGGTTCCAATCGAATCTCCGTTGAATGAGTGACCTGACCCGAATACAACCGGGCCCGAGTCGACTAAAACGAGAGCGCTCTTTTGGAAGACCCTTCTCGAGAAAGCAATGAGGGAAGCTCAACCGTCGTGCCTCTTCTGCCGACCCATAGGAGGTCGCCGACCCACCAGAGCACCACCAAGTTCCGGTGCCTCTGACGACACAAGCACCACCAAGGTCACATGTTTGCTCTTGATTGTCGCTTCCAGTGACATGATCTGATCCTTTAGTGAGGCCATCTGATAAAATAGAGATGATCATACCAAAGTTCATCAAGAGGCTACCAATCGTAGCCCGATCTCCTGCACGTGGAGGGAGTCCTTTTAGGACGAGGACCCGATACGAGAGCATTTGCAATGCACCATCACGAAGGATTAGGCACGGGCATTGCACTTTCCTGCTGCAAGGTTCTGTCTTGCGATCTCCCAGCAACAGTCGCACCTCCATGGAATCTTCGAGTAAATCAACATCACCACCGAAAGAAGCTCCAAGTTGTAGGCAATGTCCTCCATGGCTTGATGCAGACAACCCTATTCCCTCCAATGACGATCGGGGTTGTTGGGGGCCTTTGACACACGTGAAACCTGTTTCTGTTGATCATTTTGATGCTTCTTGGTCGCATCGTCGACCCTCGTTGTTGTGAGCACGCTTGGTGACGGTGACCAATGCCTCCGTAAGCGTAATAAATGATGGCATTACGGAAATTAACAGCACAATGTTTGAGTTCCCACAATTGTAGTACTTACAATCTCCCTTCCATGGCGACGACTCGCGAGCGACAGATGGTGTTGGGCGCCATTCCTTCAACTGAGGGTGAAGCTTATTGTGCACGCACCTCCTCCTTACTGGCTCTACCACCTGCCAACCACACTTGACCTTGCCTCCACTCTCGCCTCTACTCATCTCCTCTAAAGGATGCCATTGTCAATAGTATTGAGGTAGTGGCCAGATTGACAGTAGATGCATAGTCATATAAAGTAACAACAAGATGTTCTGCAGTAGCTGTATGAGCCGAGAGTAATCTTTAGCAGAGAGTTGGATCATGTGTTAGAAACACAGGCATACCGGTATTGTCTCCTCTCAGATACCGGATGTTGGGGATGTGAACCTCTCGGATACAGAAGCAGATGCACAATCGACCACCAGCACAGAAGTACGTGAAAGAAAGAACAAACAAGTATAACGATGGTCGGTCACCTCTTGCGACCACCACAGAAAACGATCACTAAAAGAAAAACAAGTACAACTCTCTCCGTTCCCTCGCTCTTTTCCTCTATTCTCTCACTCTCACCCTTTCTCTTTAGGGGTTACATTGTTCTTGTGGTGGTGTTAAGGCAATGCCTCCACTCCCCTCTTTATATAGCATAAATACAACCCTGTAGTCTTATTCTTAATAGGACTATTAATAGAATACAACTTAACTACTAATAGGATTAGGAGTCCAATACCATTAGGATTCACAATCCTAATATGACTCTAATCTTAACAATCTCCCCATTGAGTTATATTCCATCACGATCTCTTCATCGTCTTGGGTTTGCACTGGATCATCTTTATCATCTGCAAGTCTTCTTCGCAGGGACTCACCACCTATGGGTGATGCACCCGTCACTGGATGCCCTTGACGTGCTATCTTGCATGATCTCCTACCAGCCGTCGCTAGCAGAATTGTTCGACACCTCTGATCGATTCTAAGAGACCACTATATCACGGCTTCTGTGGACTATGCACCTGTTGCGTCACATCATTTCGTCGACATCGACCTTTGCTCTGATCTGTCGCATCGTATCCTTTCAACAATACTAAACCCGGCTCTGATACCAGTTGGCAGTTGTTGGGCACGGAAGCGATACCAACTCTACTCTGATACTAGTTGTTGGGACACAAAGTAACGATATTGCCTTTGCTCAGATACCAGATGAACCATTGGATACAGATGCAGATGCGCAATTGACCACCACCAAATAAGCACGTGAAAGAAAGAACTAGGTATAACGGTGGTCAGTCACCTCTCGCGACCATCGAATTAGAGAAGAAAGATCACTATAAATCAGAACGAGTACAACTCTCTCCGTTCCCTCGCTCTCTTCCTCCCTTCTCTCCCTCTCCCCATTTCTCTCTACGGGTTACATTGTTCTTGCTATGATGTAGAGGCAATGACTCCACCCACCTCTTTATATAGCTCAAATACAACCCCATAATTCTATTCCCAATAGGATTATAAATAGAATACAACTCAACTACTATTAGGATTAGGAGTCCAATCTCATTAGGATTCCCAATCCTAATATGACTCTAACCCTAACAATATGTTCCTGATCAGAAGTCATCTCAATCATGGTGAGAAAGTTATCGAACTTAGCAGAATCTTGGTTGGCATGATCATTATCATGTAATCAAGGTTCATATTCCTTCTTCTCTTCCTTGATAGGATCTTTCATAAGGATATATAGCTTATTTAGACATCCAATAAATACTTCAAAATCTTGAACCAAGATACACTTCTTTTCTTTACTCCCATAAGTTCGATAAAAGTCTCATGTGTTGGGATAGATAAGGTCCAATCGGGGATTTTGTCTCAAAAGGAGTCATGGCCATTGCAATCAAATGGATGAAGAAATGTATAAAAGATAATCTGCTCAAACATCAAAGAGAAAACATGCAAGTAAATATGTCCTCTTAGAGATATCGAGCCAATGCATCATGTAGATGTGTGGAGGTAAAGCACGGAGGAGCGGGATTTGATGATGGCGGCTTAGACTCGGATCAAGAGAGGCCCAAAGTTACAATCTAGACCTGAGGAAACAATGGGATGGAATGGAATGGATTTTACTGAACGGTTATGGCTTTTTATATAGAGCTGAACCTTAAAATCCAAAAAGTGGGAAGTACAAAGAAGTCCTCGACGGAAGTATTAAATATAAAAATGCTAAAAATAGAAAATGTCATAAAACCTCAAATTCAAAAATTGCCAGACTAATTCTACATAAGGTGATAGGGCTTCTTGAAGGTGACTTGTACTCGGCAGTGTGGGGTTCATTATTCTAAAAACTGTTTCATTGTATAAATGGCCGTATAAGTACCTAGGTTTGATATGTTAGCATGCTTAACAGAGTCCAGCAGGTGGAGTAAGAAAGTATTCTCCTGTCAAAAACCACCCCAAAAATGCATATCCCGTGCATGCTTTATTTACAGTTGCTGATTGCTTATGTATAACAAATCTATCTTGATATTCCTTACTAACCCTGTGGCTGCAAGGGCAAAAGGTCTAGTCCTCACAGATCAAACAACTACTTCAATTGTTATCTCAAAACCGAAAGTCACATTTGACCATTTCACACCAACTCCGGCAGAGATTATGTACACATTATTGGTATGTCATGTCCACTACATAATGTGACAATGAATTGAATATAACTGATAAAGTGCAATTAACAGGCAGAAGTAAGCGTCCAAAGCTGCAGAAAAGATAACATTTAAAAGAATATTTATAAAGGATCTGTTCAAAATGACCATTGGTCTAGAGGCATCTTCTGAGAGCTTCATGTGCTTTTGCAGGGCAACTTTATTCTCCAATTTTCCTTGAATATCACCAGCACTGTACTGACATCTAAGAAAAATATCCGTTGAAGGATCCCATGCTCCAGAATCAATTCCATTAAGAATCCCTACAAACTTTCTTGAATGAAAATTCAATGTTTCATGTAGCCCTCTCCCTCCCTGCAACATAACAATTGTCCAATCATCGGGAGTTGATGTGTTCAGAAATTACCTATAATATCAATCTGAGCTACTTAAAGAAACAATTAGCTGCAAGACGAAATCTGTTCTCAGATGATCAAAACGAAAAGTAAATGAAAAACAGTTGAAGGAATACTATTTTCTTGTTTAGTTAATCATTATATTACTATACCAGCAGCTGCTACATGGTGGACCTTGCTAGTACACAACAACAACAACAAAGCATATTCCCACATTAAGTAAGGTTGGCTACATGGATTTTTTGCTTTCATTCAGATCTCTCTTAGGTCATTATCGGACTTGGATCCAAAAAACTAAGATCCCTTCGGATAATCTCATTCCAACACTTCTTGGATCTTCCTCATCCTCTCTTAGCCAATTCAACATCCTAACACTCACATCTCCCAACCGGTGCATCACTAGGGTTCCTTTGCAAATGGCCAAACCACCTTAAACGATTTTCTCTCATCATTGGAGCTACATCCACTTTTCTTCTGATTGCATCGTTCCGAAACCGATCTCTATAGGTACGTCCACACATCCGCCTTAGCATTTTCATTTCTGCGACCGACATTCTCTGCACATGTCTATGATTTGCAGGCCAAATTCAGATCCATAGAATATAGGTCTCACAGCTGCTTTGTAAAACTTTCCTTTGATTTTTATAAGGATTTTTTATCACATAGAATAGTATAGGCTTCTCTCCATTTTAGCCAATCAGCATTTATTCTGAGTAACATCTCCATCAATTTCCCCATCATGTTGCAAAATAGATCTCAAATATCTAAAAGAATCTTTCATCTGAATGTTATCATCACCAATATTCACCTCGATTCCTTTACCATCGCTTCCATCAAAAGTACACTCCATATATTCAGTCTTAGCCCTACTTAAACAAAATCTTTTAATCTCTAATGTATGTCTCCATATCTCAAGCTTCTCATTTACTCCATCTCTAGTCTCCAATCAACATAATATCATCAACGAATAACATACACCAAGGTATCTCATCCTGGATGTGACTAGTCAACTTGTCCATGATCAAAGTAAAAAGAAATGGACTCAAAGCTGAACCTTGATGCAAACCAATGTCGATCTCAAAATAGTCAATCTTCCCATATTGGATCCTTGATGTGTAGGACATGTACTTTTCTCTTCTCCAAAACTCTATAATATCTCTCGAAGGATAGAATCATGAGCCTTCTCCAAATCAATAAAAATCATATGGAGGTTTTTCCTTTTTAGCTCTATAAATCTCCATTGTTCTCCACAACAAGTGAATGGCTTTGACAGTTGAGCAACTTGACATTAATATGAATGGGATATTTACACCCATAACCTTGAGTAATTTAGTAATTACGTTCATAACCCTGTGTAATCGCGAATTCCATGAGGAACTCTGAGTAATGGTTAACTCTTACACAACATGACCATGTGTTAACTTCCATCCATTCTCTCGGTTATCTTCGATGGAATTCGTTAATTTGTGATCATTTTACCCCTTGAACTGAATTATATTTGCAAAAGGTGTCATTGATTGCTCCTTTCTCCATGACGACGATAACGAGTCCTCATGTCCCCCTTATCTCATGTATGATCCGGATTGGCCTTAGCATACCACGAAGAACATATTGCCGATAGAGGGGTCATTTGGACATTTTTCCAGGCATAGATGTTGTGATTTTCATTGGTCTTCAGATTCAGGTTGATCTTCATCGAAGGTAGCAATGAGAACTTGGTGGCATCGTGTACTAAGAGATTGTCGTTGTCGAGGAACTGCAATGACTCAGAGTTACTGTTGTTGGGCTTCCATAGCTAATGGACAAGAGTGTCGTTGTTGTAATGGCAAGGCCGCCAATGAGGTTGAACGAGCAGTTGGAGTCGGTGACGGGATTCTGCCTGTTAGAGACGAGGGTCGCCGCATAGTTAGGGTTGACGAAGGAGAGGAGCAAGAAGAGGACCATGGGAGGAGCTCATGCTGCTTATTCCATCTAAAATTCTGAAGCTATAGTCATGGGTTGTAGGGGACAGGGTTTTGGGCAGGGGACAGGGTTTTGGGCAGAGGAATGGATGGAGGGGAGGGGGCTTCAGCCAAAGGAGTCTGGATCAAAGGGGTCTCATGCGGAGGGGGTTGGAGGAGAGGGATTCGGTGGATCGGTGGAGGAATGGGTGGAGGGGAGGGAGTTTCATGGAGGAGAGGGGTCATCAGGTGTAGGAGGTCGGAGAGGAGGGGGCTTCAAGTGACGGTGATAATGGAGAGGGTTCATCGTGCTTAGGGAGCTAGAGGGGAGGGGGCTTCAAACGACGGTGATAAAGGAGAGGGTTCATCATGCTTAGGGGGCTAGAGGGGAGGGGGCTTCAAGCAACGGTGATAAAGGAGAGGGTTCATCGTGCTTAGGGGGCCAGAGGGGAGAGGGCTTCAGACAACGACGATGGAGGAGAGGGGTCATCGGCGACGGGGGGCTAGAGGGTTGAGGGTGTCGGTGGAGGAAGGGGTGAGGGGGAATAGGGCTTTTTTAATATTATTTGTATTTTAACAATAGATATTAGATGAAACATAGGTTAGATTAACTCAATGGTGTAGTTGAGTTAATAGATAAATTAACTGAGGGTTATGGGTGTGAGACGGAGTGACTATCTGAGGTTTCTCGTGTAATTGGTGATCATGCGAGGTTATGAACCTAATTACAAAATTATTCAAGGTGTAAATATCCCAATTGGAATCGGTTTTCTTTTACTTTGGAAACTTGCCTCAACCTTCTTTCGATCACACATTCCCAAATTTTCATAGTATGACTCATTAACGGGATACCTTTATAAATCAAACAATTTTAAATGTCTCATTTGTTCTTATAAAGAGGCGCCATGATGCTTCTCCTCCAATCTTCAGGCATTTTCTTGCTTTGCCAAATAACATTGAATAAATTTGTAAGCCAAGTCAAGCCACACTCATCTAGAACTCTCCATACTTCCATCCATAGGAACGTCATTAGGCCCTACACCTTTCCCGGATTTCATAACCTCCAACGCCTCCTCTACTTTATATTTATCTATAGCTTGTCCGATTTAAGTAACTTTTGCTGCTAGCGAGATTTCCTGATGGGATCTCTCTATTTCCTTCTCCAATGAAAAGTTTATGAAAATATTACTTCCATCTAGTTTCAATATCCTTCTGAGTAACAAGTGTGTGTCCTTCATCCTGCATCTCACTTGAGAAAGGTCTTTGGTATTTCCTTCTCTTACTTTGATCAATCTGAATATATCTTTTTGACCCTCCTTAGAGTCAAGATTTTTGTAGAAACTTCATAAGCTTTTGACTTAGCTTTGCTTACAACCTTCTTTACTTCCTTCTTTGATATTTTGTAGTTTGTGACAGTTTCCTCTGTTCTATCCTCGGACATGGCTTTAAGCATGCTCTTTTAATTTTAAGCTTCTCTTGCACTCCTCCACTCAATCACCAAGCCTCCTTTTGTCATGGAACTCCTCCCTTTGACTTGCCTAATATCTCTTTGGCTATCCTTCATATACAAGATGTTACCGCCTCCCGCGTCTCGTTTGCACTTTCATTACAATCCCAAGATAAGTCTTCTAAAATATTTGCCCTGAAGCTTGATTGCTTCAAATGAAGATTCCACCATCTTGTTCTGATGATCTTGAAGACCCTCCTTTTCTTTACTAGCCCTTTCATTTGCACATCCATGACTAACACACGGTGTTGGGTTGTAAGACTCTCCCCTGAAATTGCATGTCAGTCTTTGCAATTCAACCGATCTCTTTTCCTCAATGAAAAGTAATCTATTTATGTTTAGTCGCGCCACTCTTATTAGTAATTAAATGCTCCTCCCTCTTCTAAAGAAAGTGTTTGATATGAAGAGATCATAAGCTGTTACAAAATCCATAATGACTTTTCCCTCTTCATTTCTATCCCCGAAGCTATGACCTTCATGGACACTAGCATATCCTGAACCATCCTTTCCCGCATGCCCATTAAGATCTCCACCTAGGCAAATCATCTCTATTTGTGGGATTTCTTGCATAATCTTATCAAAATCCTCCCAAAATTCTTTCATCTAAACTAATTTGCGCTGCATAAACTGAGATGGCATTCATAATTTCATCTTCAAGCACCAATTTTAGCAATAATCTGACCCCCGAATCTTCGCAACTCAACCACACTATCCTTCAAATTCTTATGAAAAATCATTCCAACACCATCATGTCCTTTTCTTTACCCGGATACCAAAGTTTAAAATATGTCTTCTCACTTTCCTTTGCTTAATCTCCAACTCATTTTGTCTCTTAGAGATAGAGTATATGAATCTTCCTTCTTTCCATCAAATTGTCAGTCAGAGTTCCAATATTCCAACTACCTATCAGTAACTTTCTTTGCAACCTCTTGTGAACGAACTTCTTTACTCGCAGCCGTCCATAATACGAGAACCCTTGTAAATTTCGGACTGCATCTAGACGGCAATGCAATGGAACTAGCTTATTTACTTGCATGTGTTCCTCATACGAGAACTCTTGCACATTTTAAACTGCATCTGAGCAGTAATGTAACGGTCCTCACCAACTTCTCATTGCATTCAGATGATATAACGCGTTGCTAGTAGGGAACGCTCCAACAAAATCTAAATGTTTGCTTAAATCCATGTTGAAAAGATCCGAACTGTTGCGAGACAAATTCATAAATAGTTTTCTTAAAAGAATACTATTTAGGAATTTGTCACTCTTACACTGGCTTTTGGCTATCTAACCTGCAGCCCTCCTCATTTACCCAGGCTTGGGAGCTTGCTAGCACGCAAGGGAAAATTACTTTATGATTGCAAAAGTTAGGTAATCGAAAAGTATTTTTAACATTGATGATGCATCGCATTGGACACTCCTAATCCTCAATTTAATTGGAGATTTACTAAAGTGTATAAAACTTCTTATTAAGAAGGTAACACCGTACTCAGGTTGAAGTAGACTTTGTTTTTCACATATAAACATTATATTGTTGTAAAAGGCTTGGATAAAAGTTCAAAACCATGAAGACATGCATGTTGATATTTGGAAGTATGTTCCATGCTAAATAAAGGAATATCAAAAAATATAAAATTCTCCTAGGATGAAAGATGCGTGTTATAAATCTAAAATTCTACAAGAAATGAATACACTTTGTTTGTAATAATAATTAGCAAACATATCATACCTCTGGAGTTCGCACCTCTTGAGCATACGTCGGAGATACTGTTGTGACAATATTAGAGAACACAATTGCTCCCTGAAAAGAAACACAACCCAAACAATGTAGAAGCACATATTTGAGCAATGATCAAAGATGCAGAGTGTCTCTGATGTATAAATTCATTGATAGAATGTCATCGACAAAAAGGAAAAAAGGTTTTTGTACTAATTTTATCTGATAAATGGCATTTTGAGAATGACTTCTAGGGATGCAAACGGATGGATACGGATACGGATATAGGTAATACCGAATCCTTATCCGTTTTTTAATATGAATACGGATGCGGATACGGATATTGGCGGATATTAAAACTATCTTAGCATATCCTTAAAAAACGGATAAAGGTGTAAAACGGAAAACACATGATATAAATTTACTAAATGATGTTTGTATCATAACAATTATACAAATATGGTAACATAAGGTATAGAATTATGTTATATCGGGTTAAAGAATATATCTATGACTATATTTATATACAAAAACAGATATATACATATACGAATACGGATGCTTATGAATATCAAAACGATATGCATATCCGTATCCATTTAAAAATGGATACAGATACGGATGTCAAAATCTGTATAAAATGGATACGGTGATGGATCAGATAGGGATATACGCGTGACCATTTGCATCTCTAATGACTTCACGACAGAAACAATGTTTACAATCAATACAAGTATGCAGCTCATGCCAAAAATAGTAATAACTCAGCCCTGTACCTTAATTGACAAAGAAGAAAGATTATATAACATATTCGTTTAACAAATAACATTTTGGGCAGACAACTTTGCAATAAGAACAATGTTCCCAATAAAATGCACTGATGCAGCTCATTACAAAAGGCAAGAAACTCAACACCATACCTTTACAATATTAATTCTGTCATGCGATGAGTGATCTTGTAATCTATCTGGCCGATTCATATGATGGGCATCAAGCCCACAAGATGCCAACTCTGAAGCACTTGCAACTCCCTGGTACTCAAAATTGTGGCATGTAAAGCAAATTCTAGCAGAATCAAATCCTCTGGCAGCATATATATCCCAATAAAGTGGCGCCTAAAAATTTAAAAATGATTAATAGAAAATTGTGGGAAAAAACAAGTGGAAGTTAAGTACTATCTTAAAAAGGAAGAATGAACACTCAAAATCCCTATAAGATATGGATTGGTGTAATGGAGAGGTATTTCATATCAGAAAAAAAGAGATATTGCAATCAAATAATACAGAGCGGACACTAGATGAAGTGCATACAACAAAGGCAGTATGCCAATCATGACAGTGAATTATGTCTGCACGTTTTCCAGCTTGATAAAGCAGCTCAAGGGCTGCACGACTGAAAAAGGAGAAACGTTTGAAGTCATCATGCTCTCCATAGAATCTCCCTCTCGTAAAAAAATTTGCTGGGTGCTGGGGTTCGATAAAGTAAACAGGAAGGCCTGCACATTCAAGTGTAATTAGCAGAGATAAACATACTAAAAGTTCTAGTAAGAATTAAAAACTGACCTTCGATAGTCCCCACCCAAATTCTATTTCTATAAAGCTGGCCATCAAAGTAAGATGAAATCACTGCATCAAGCATCTAGATGGACAACAAAAATTTAAACATTGAGAACAACAAAAATATAAACATTGAGAGGCCACAAGGAACCTTCTTAATGCATTTCCAATATCAAAATATTCCCATAATGGACTAAAAAAAGTCACTACACCTTCAGATCATGGATGCGCTCGCAATTCATGCAATCATACTTGGGCAGAATGACTTCAACTAAATGTCCTCTTTTCTGAAGAGCTTTGCTAATACCAGAGACAACGTCTCCCAAACCACCAACCTAGAAATAGAAAAGGAAGCAGGATTCCAAATGACTAGTTGTGAATGTAGATGTGAAAAATAAAACATATATCATGTTTTGTATCACGGGAACAATGAACGCTATGGGTAAGATGTTTCTTCAAAATAACCATAAAGCAAAAAAATCTCTAATCAAAGCTTCACGAACCATTTAAGCCCACTCATTTCTACCTCTAATTTTATGCCAGCACTCATTTGAGGTGAGAGTGATCTTATCGACAGGGATAATTGACGTTGACATGACTACGATGTCTATTTGGTGTTGGCAACTGACTAGTATAACATGAGATTCGGTACCCAAAAAAATATTTCATTGACTGGATTAACAGATAGTCTGATGAGAAGTTAGTCTGATGTGATGAGAAGTATCCCTATCTGCAAGGTGGATAGTTTTCTTGAAAGAAAAAAGAGCGATCAACAATGAGGCGCACATCCAAAAACTTTATATGTACTCACAGTTCTCACTTCTCAGGCCTTACTTTGTGTGGGTTTTCGACTCTAGGAGCTGTGCTCTAGACTTCAATAGGATTTGGGGATGGAATGTACCTTTAAGTGTAAGAACTTTCTCTAGCTTCTGAGATGGAATCAGGTCTTGACTAATGCCCAGAGATCCTAGATATTAATGGGAGCTGAGAACTCGTGCTTGCACTTCTCGACTTTTATGGAGACCACATGTTCTTCACTTGGACTGATCTAAGGGGAGGTGGGAGGTCACATATTAGAGGGGTGAAGTTCGACAATCAATCAGATTGATGCCAATTGGAATGGTACAAGCTGAGATAGAATACAGGCATTGGGCATTGGCTCTTCTGTGTTCTCTTTGGCTAGCTAGGAATGATGTGATGTTTCGTCACGAGCCGTTCTATGTAGAAATTGTGCTCGAACATGTCAAGGCTCATTTCCGGTTATTGGACCTTGTAGTCTCCTTTGTGTGGTCAGATGGTTTTTGGGTCGAATTAAACATTTCTGCATTCGATTAAAGTTCATTTAATAGTAGTTCATAAAATGTCCATTCATTTCTCAGCAAACTGGACAATAACTTCAAATTTTAGTTCGATTGTTAATGAATCAAACATAAACATAACATATGTTCGTTCGATAAAAGTTCAAATTCAATACGTGAATGTGTATTTGTGTGTAACTTCATATGTGCACCTGTGAGAAGTTTTAGGGTTAAAGAATTTATGGTAACAAAAGGTGGGCCTGATAGCACTTTAATTTCAAAAATTCTTGTTTTTACTGCTTATGAACCTTATCAACAAATAATTATTAAAACGAACTCAAAACTTTTGCATTTACTTATCAAACCGAATTCAAACATCGGTTTGTTCATTATAATTGGCTTTAATAAGCAGACTTCGTACAAAGTTACTTGCAAGCTTTCTTAACCGAGAATCTCCTATATTACCGCACCTAATAGTCACAACCCCCACACAACCCATCATATGCAGCCAAAGCACCAAACATCCATATGAGATCGGCAACCCTTTGTTCTGAAATATCCGAACAAAGCACCAATAGTCCAGAATCTGCTTGCACACACACCTGCAATCTTTATGTTCAGATCAACAACAAGACAAATAGACAAGGGAAGTAGTCCCATAAATGCTCATCCTCAGTTTGGTTATCTTGATAGACCCTAAAGCCACAACTGTTCCTCACAATGGGTCGTAGGGACTACAACACGTCCAGAAAGATAGTACAGATATCCTTCTAGAAAGGTAGATAGCGGACGAAGAGATAGAGGTTGTATCACCATACTAGTAGAAACACCATATATTCTACGACAAAAAAATAACACAAGCTCAAGTCATTTTCATAGATGTCCAAGATCCATTTAGCAAGCAACACTTTGTTCATCTCTTTAAGGTTAGTCACCCCCAACCTGCCCTTGTCCGTACTCTACGAAATATCCCACAAGATTAGAGGAATACCTAATTGTCCCTTGAGGAAGAATTAAAAAGTCACTACATAATAGATCCCTGCCAACCATGAGCCCCATCGACGGTAAACGGGTTGAGGGAAAGAATAGGACAACACCAAGCATCAATCTTCCACTTCAGGAGAGACGTGTCGCCTTCCACACAACGACCTCCTTTCTCAAACAAAGGCAACCAATTTGCATGTCTAACCCGACCACTCACCGATGGAAGGCCTAGATATACAATCGGCAAGCTAGCCCTTGGGGTTCTCAAGATAGCTTTACAGCTAGACACTTTCGTAGGTGACATGCAATAAGGAACAAAAGTTGACTTTTCCATGTTGACCTAGAGCTCAAATACCTCGCTTAAATCTCTAGAACCATGGAAATCCCTTTGCACTTCGAAATTTCGAATATCTCGCCTCCGCAAAAAATATAATATCATCTGTTGTAGGAATATACAGATTATCACGATGACACAACACAAAAGTCACCATGCATGACACGCTCCATTATTACAGAAAGGGTATTTGCCACCAAGATGAAAAGTAGGTGGTAAGGGAACAACCCTATCTGACGATGTGTTGCAATTGGTGAAAATCCCACACAAGATGACTGTTAACTAGGACCGAGCAAGATGTAGTAATGCAACACTTGATCGGTGCAATCTAAAGATCCAGAAAGCCAATGACGATGTAATACTCAAACGAAACACTGGTCGACACCATCATAGACCTTTAAGAAATCCACCTTTCAAAGCACTCGTGTTGTCCCGCACCTTCTCTAATCGGAAGTACAACAACAACAACAAAACCTTTTCCCACAGAGCCTTTTCCCACATTCTCTAATCGGAATTAACCTCTCTAAATATAATCACACTATCTGTCATATATTAATCAGGGATAAAAGCCAACTGCACAGTAGAAATGGATTTTGAAATGCCTTTGAGGCTTTGAGCCAATTTGCCAGAAAATTCACTATGTTGAGATAAACAACATTAGACAACACAATTGATCAATAACTCTTTACCATAAGAGCCAGCTCCTTCTTAGGTAAGATGAAAATAAGAGATTAATTTTCGTTCATAATTGTGATTTCCCTGCAGGAATTCCTCTTGTATAGAGTTATAACATCAACCTTGACCACCTCTCCGAGCTCCTTGAAAAAGAAAGTAAGAATGTCATCCGGACCAAGCAAGCCATCTTTATTCATATCAAAGACCGCTTATGAAACCTCCTAAGCAAAAAAATCCATAGTTGGCCCCGCCTTTTGTTCCCGCAACAGGCGGCATGCAGAAGTCAACGAGCGCCTCTTATGTGATCACACCATCTAAGATCTTCGAAATGCTCCAAAATTGTATATCCAATGTCTCGTTCTTCATAGAACAACACCTCAAGAATGGCCCTCTGGCAAGAGCCTCGATGAAGATATATGTTGTCTATCTCTGTATGTTTGATTCTCTCATGAAAAGCATGATTATTGGTTTCATCACAAGACCCCGTTGGTTTCAGCGAACTCAAGCCCTAGGAAGTATCATAGCGCGCGCGCGCGAGAGAGAGAGAGAGAGAGCTTAGTGATAAACTTTTATTCAAAGAACTTCTTAGCCGTGCTTATACCATTTGCATCATCTCATATAACACTGATATCATCAACATAAATCAAAACGACAACAATACATCTTTGAGTCCTCTCGACAAAAAGTGAATGATCTGCACCATGTTGCTCTATCAAGTTTGAGAGCTTCTAGAACCATGCTCTGGTGCGCTACTTAAGGCCATAAATAGCCTTATGAAATTTGCACACCATCTGACACTCCCCTTTACAATAAATCCAGGTGGTTGTTGTATATAGACTTCCTCCTGCAAGTCACCATATATAAAGGAGTTCTTCACATCCAGTTGGGATAAAGACCAGTCATGTACCACAACAGCAGAAATGAGGACCTGAAGGTAGAATGGCAAGCCACTTGAGAGAACGTATCCTGATAGTCCACCCCATATGTCTGGGCGAAACAACGAGCCACAAGCATAACTTTGTAGCAATCAATGATACCATATGCTCGATGCTTCACAGTAAATACCCACTTGCATCCAACCACATATGCCCCATCAGAGACATTAACCAAGCTCCACGTGCTAAGAGTTTACAGTGTGGCCATCTCCTTCTCCATAGCAAGGCACCACTAGCTATCTCGCATAGCCTCCCAATATGTCCGTGGAATCTCCACGGTTAATAGTCCCATGACAAACATCCTAAAGTCTTCTGAGAGATGCTTTAAAGAAACATGGGCAACCATAGGGTATGTAACATGTGTACGCCTCCACTTCTGAAGAGCAATAGTTTAATCCAGATCCTCTATACTACGTGTCCTGTAAAGTAACTTTTGAGAAAAATGAATCACCAGTGCCATCAACATAAATCGAGTTCTCGGAATTTACTTAGAGTGTGTTGGATAATTGGGAAGGCACATGAACATGGGGATACAGTCGACAACCTGTTAATATAAAAGTAAGGTAAGGTCTGAACCATAGGGGAACCACAAGAGGAGGCATAGTCTCAAATTTATTCGAAACACGGTGGAATTTCGCTTTCGACAGGTCACCGAAATTTGACTCCATAATAGAAATCATGATCCAAATGATCAAAATTTTGGTCTAATTTCGACTGAAATTTAGTTTCGATCATTCATTGATACAGTGATCGAAAATGACATTTCTGATATGGTAACCGAACATTTAGAGCCATGGGAGGAGGTGAAGGTGGTGGAGGAAGAACCACTATAGGTGAGGGAGGAACCATTGGAGGAGGCAATGGTGTTGGTGGCGATGAAGAGATGGAATGTAGACCTCCTTACTAGACTTAGACGAAGCATTTTGTCACCTTGTAGAAGAAATATACGCAATTGACTCAAAGAAGGTGTAGCACTAACATAGTATTTATGTCTGATCGGATCAAAGCATTGGTACGCTTTCTCTTCCGGAAGTAGCTCACAAAAGCACACTTGACAACTCTAAGGAAGAGCTTGTCACGACCTAAAGTCAGATAATGAAAGAATGCCACCGAGTCAAAGACACAAGGTGCAAGAGAGAAAGATACATCCTGGGAAACGCAATCGAGAATGGAATTTTCTTTCTCCTAACACAGAGGACATCATCTAATTCACCATGTAACAAGTGGTGAGGACCGCATCACCTTCAAAAGAATGGGGAGCATGACGTTAAATAAGGAATGTCATGGTCATATCAAGTAAATCATGGTGTTTGCCTTCAGAAACATCAGTTTGCTGAGAAGTGTATGTACAAAAAGTTTGATGTATAATGCCAACATTGCCAAGAGAGCTAAATAATTGAGACAATTGAAATGCAAAGAACTCCAAAGCATTATCAGAGCGAATATACCTAACAATCACCCTCGAGATCTTCGCATCTGATCTCGCAAGGATAGATACCACCACCATCAATGACACTAGATGAGAGCCATTGACTTTGTCTAGCCTTTCCATTATAATAAACATATAAAACTTCCAATCGTCAGTGATTGGCACAAGGGCTCTGCAATGGCCTGATGGCCCTGACCTTCAACAATGATGATCATCCCTAACCCTTCTCTCGATCTCAAACTGGTGCTGACAACCGCCAGATACCGAGTATTTTTGCACTACCTCCAAAGTTAAATATTGGAGAGGAAGGCCTGATCACCATGCCTACCAACGATGGTCTTCCTTCAAGGTACCATTAAGATATCTTGGCCAGCACCATTGGATCTGAGTCATAAATCATTCATGAATGGACAAATTTACCCTCTCCACTCCCACAGAAGAAATCTTACGAAGGCAAAGTGATTAATCGCTCGACCATACTGCATCCACAGTAATCCTATCCTTGCGAGCCTAACTAGCATGTTCCTTAAGGAACTGGAATTCCTCATTGGGCCCCTCACCAATAACAACTCCATCGATCATGGAAGATGTTTCCCTTCTTCTGCCCAATAACAACTCCATAAGCTTTGGGAGATCATTAGCGCTCAGGGTCACCACATTTTTTCCCTCTGCAATGTTGCAGCGACATCGCATCGCATCCATCGTCGAGCAATTATTGGTCATGTGCCCAATCTTCCTGCATCGGAAGCACCATATCCCCCTTCTCGAAGCATATCGCTCTTGTGGTCTATTCCGCTTTGGACTCTTCTACTCCCCATACGTTAAAGATGGATCTACCTCACCGTCTAACATCATAGCATTGACACCCCCACTACAAGGGTTAGGATGATTTACAAGCAGCTTGACTTTCATGCCAACTAGCGTAGACAAGTAGGGTGTTAAGCCCTCTGACACGTGTTAAGCCTGCTTCAGTCTATTAAGTGCTTATACACCCGAGTTTTCCTCCCATGGAACACCCTTTCCTTTCCTCCTCTTACGCTCTCACATTAGTGGCCCTCTCTTCCTTTTTCTCAAATGCTTCCTCAAACAAGTTCGCCATCTCTATTTTATCTTCAAGATGAATACATGAGTTTTTTCAAAGAGAAATCTGACAAAATGATTCTGAAGTGACCGGATATTAGTGTAGTGATGATTTATTTTAAAGTTGGAAAAAATACAGAGATTTGGAAATCCATTGAGGTTTAACTCGTTCATAATTTGGGAGACTACCATGGGATAATCCTTCTCCAACCAGCGCCAACATCATAAACAAGACCCACAGCCTTCCATCAGTATGTCCCATATGGGTAAGGTTATGGTGTTACATGTTGATCGAGATCTCTTGCATTTTTTTGAGAAAGGGAAAGGGTGACATCCCGAGATGGGATTCACCGCAAATATATCAAACAAAGAAGGATGGGGACATTACATAATAAATTAGCCAGAGGCCCAGAAGCGGAAGAGCGAATGACAAGAAGCTACCACATTTTCCGAATGAAACCTCTGATTATTGAAGATCAAATCATTTCTACCCCCCCCCCCCCCCACAATGGCCCAGAGAGCCGCAAACGGTAAGGAACAATCGCTAGTGGAATTGCTCCCTATCTTCCTAATCGAACTCCAAAAATTCGCAACCTCATACGGCGAAACCCAAGAAGGCGCATTTTCCCTCCAAACCTGAGCTGACACCGGTCATATGAAAAATAAGTGCTCCATATCTTCAACTTGGGCTTCGCATCTGTCGCACTGAGTATCATGTATGCCAAACATGCGACCCATCCTGGCCTTGTCACAAAGTTTGCCCCTCCTAAGACACCATAGAAAAACCTTGACTCGTAAAGGAATCTTGGCAGGCCAAATAATCTTTATGTCACAACATAGATCTTCATCCAGGTTTTCTCCCGCTCCTCTGAACACCGCATAAGCTTTCTTTGTCGAGAACATGCCTCTGTCCTAAACAAAATGGTCTCTACCATGAGAGAGACAATCAGTCTGAGGGATCTCTGCCTGCAATCTAAGTAGCTCTTCCAACCGCTATTCTGACAGGTCCATCCACATCCCAGTACATCCTGCTTGTCTGAGGGAGCATTCTTTATCTGCAGCTAGCGCGAAAAGTCTCGGATATCGGTTGCCGAGGACCCCGTCTCCCGTTCAGTCATCTTGCTAGAATCGAAAAAGCATACCATCCCCTATCACCAATCTCAACTTCAACACCAACGAGGGCATAACCACTCGCACCCCATCCCACAATGAGGAAGCGAAGCATATCCATCCCACCTGGAGAGACCTCCCTCAATAAATCTTTTGCAGCAGAGTAATAGCCAAACGATCAGAATTTCCCCAATTATGATTAACCCATTCGCTAGTAAAGCTTTGTTCATGCCGTCAACATCCTGCACCCCCAGACCCCCTTCTCTCCACGCCCTCGTCACTGCATCCCAACTCACAGGTGGACGTAGGACCTATGTTGCTTCCCATCAGACCAGAAAAATCGCCTCATCAGAACTTCGATCCTCTTTCTCACCCCAACAGGTATCCTTCTTGTAGCGAAGAAAAAGATGGGTATAGTTGAGAGCACATGTTTTAGCAAAATCAGCTTACCTCCCTTTGAGAGGCTTAACGCTTTCCAACCCGCCAAATGCTCCTCCAATCTGAGCACCAACAAGTCCCAGTCCGACTTCTTAAGCTTGCCCACAACCAAAGGTAAGCCCAAGCAGGGGATCTAAAATGCCCCCCAACAGGCAACTAAGTAGTTGTGCGACACCACGTCCCTCCAAAGCAGACATCCCAAAAGAAATCACCATCGATTTTTGTTTATTAATCTCGAGGCTCGAAAGCCAGCCGAAAGTCTCTACCAGCTGCATCGATCGTCCGTTCATATCTTCTGACCCAACCAGAAATAATACTGTATCATCTGTATATTGGAGCAAAGGGATAGAAATCTCACCCAAGAGAAAACCTTCATACCAACCATCTTCTATAGCCCTTCTGAACATGATTGCCAGAACATCAGCCACCAGAACAAAAAGCATCAGTGTAAGGGGACAACCGTGCCTAACACCCCTTTGTGGTTGGAAATACCCACCTTGCGGTCTGTTGTTCGCCAAGTCTGAGAAGGACAAGGTAGTCACAGACCGCTTCATCCAAGAGATCCACAGATCAAGGAATCCATGCCACTGAAGAGAAGACCATAGGAATTTCCAATCTACACAGTCATAGGCCTTGGAGAAGTCAATCTTCCATTAATGTCCCTTTCATGTTGCTCCGCTTCCATTCTAAGCAGATCTCAGATGCCATAACCAGGCTATCGGACATTTGGTGACCAAGGATGAAAGCTGACTGGCCCTGCAAAATGATACTATCCAAAACCACCTTAAGTCTATCTGCCAACACCTTGGAGACAATGAGGTACATTGTGTTAGACAACGCAATCAGCCTGTAACCCTAACGGCATATCCACAATAGCTGACTGACCCTGCGAATCTTGCATTTTTATTGTTTTCCATGAAATAAACCCCTATATTAAGGATGCTCTTTCATAATCCTTGATGTATATGGATGCATATAAGTTTTGATCAAGGGCATGCAGAGTTTTTTACATTTGTTTGAGGCGTAGAGAACAACAACACGTATTGAGACATGTCTTCCTCTAACTAACTCGCTGCATGCCTCTCCTCTCCTGAAGGATCTGCACTGCAGCCTTGCCTTTTCAAAAATATAAAGCTCGTTGGTCATTGCAGATGCCTCTTCGTTATTTATCCTGCTTGAATGCAGCCGATGGGTTTTTTCAAAACCCGCCAGCCTTGACCCTTCGTAAACCCTGTTTATTGGTCATAGGGCATGACAATCGGCCTTGAATCTTAGGCTCGACTGGTGGGATATTCTCAAGACGGAATGGGGTCTGTGGTTTTTTCGTGGCAGCACAAGATTCTATCTTTGGGTCGCATAGGGTCTTTGATATCGTACGGGATCCTTGGTTATTCAGTTTGCTCAGAAAATGCAAGCCAGTGCACATTTAACATCACAAATGTTACTTTTGATGTAAAAAAATGGTTGCATAATCAATACCTTAGAAACTGGTGCCATCTCAGCAGCAATATGTATTATGTTCATACCAGGACTGCATACAAATGAGATTTTTGTCACAGCAGGGAAATAAAAGATGGAAGAATTTGCAAATTTAGATTGCACGTTCACTACAATGTTGAGTTAGGTTTCCATGATAATTGGGAATTTCGGAAATGCATTCAAAAATATTGACATAATCAGCAATGGAGAAGCTTGACTCGATTCTTTTGATGGGATGAGTTTCACATGTACAGCACATGTATATACAGTCACCTTCAAATTCTTCACTTGTACCTTCTGGGTGATGACGTCAGTTTACGGAATGTTGACAGCATTATATCATCCGTCTTTTCGTTGCAACTAAAGTAGGCTTCACAGATTCGAGTGTCTCTCTTCCACGCCATTTCTCTCAATAACTTTGCATCAGTGGAAGAAATTTTCTTCTCGAGCAACCAGCCATCGACCATTAGTAATAAACCACTCCAAAATTCCCAGGGCATTTCTTCATCAGCCACTTTATGTGACTTCTTTTTTACTTCAACCTTGAGATGTTCCAATGTCTCTTGGAATTCCTTAACAGCAGCCTGGTATAAGACACTGTGAGAACTTATCTCTTTCTCTGACCTTTGAAGATGACCTTCTAAGTTATTAATTTTATCTTGCAAAAGTCTGTTATCTTGTTGGATCTTGTCTAGTAAAAGTTTATCTGCTTTAGCTTCTTCTAAAGAGACTTCTAAGTTTTTAATCTTCATTCGAAGCTCATTATTTTGTGAAAAAACTTCAGCAGCTTGGTCAGCTTTCTTTCTTGCAGTATCAAGTAAGCTCTGCAAATTTTCCACCTTCTCTGACAAAATATTGCAGTTGGATTTTAGATAAGAGATATCTGCTAACTCCGCTTCATAAGCACCTAATCTGGACTCCAAGTCTCTTCTAGAAGCCTCCAAAAAGGCCCGTTCTTTCTCAAGAGAAATTACCTCTTCACCAACTTTTCTGGCCTCATCAACTTTGACCTTGAGATTTTGTATTTCATTTTTCAGCGATGCATTCTCTTCTCGTAAAGAATTCAGCCCCTCGCCTAATGAAGGATATCTGTGCTTGTCAGTATAAAGACCCTCCATGTTTGTTACACTGCTTCCATTGACATACAAGTTAGGTTTGTCATCCTCGGTGTGAAGTGAAGAATTTTTTTTCATTTTCTTTCTATTATTGCCCACTCCTTTGAAATGTATCTTCTCATCCACTGCCTCAGGTATATGTAAATTGTTTTCAGCAAGCTTCATTTGAAGGATGTTCACTTCTCCCTCTAGATCATCTTTCTCAGAAATCACTTTGTCAAGTTCTTCAAGGGCATGAATTCGGGCTTCATTAAGAAGCAGTACATCTAAGAACGAACAAAAAATAAAGTTAGAAAATCAAGCAATAAACTAGGTAGAAAGTAGGTTATGTTTTGGGTTAAAACAATTAATTCTTGGAAAAAAAATTATGCTTCCTTGGAACCAGCATTTATTTATGTACTAGAGGTTATACATCTGCTTCGCATTGGAATGGGATCTGTGAATCCCAATATTATATAAATGATATTAAATATATCGAAAATTTCTTCCAATTGATGAAATTAGAGCCAGATATACAATAATTATTATGATAATGAACATGTTGTGAATATATTATTAAAAATATTATAGGCGTCTACAATTTTAAGCTAAAACTACCACCACGATTACCTAAAAAAATTGGCGGAAAAAATAGTTATATTTAATTGTTTACAACCCCAACCACGGTAATGGTGCAATCACAGTGTCTGTCAACATCTTTGATCATGTCCACTACAATAGATACATCTTTGACCATTCCCTCTTGATCCCTCGACCATTCACAATGTAGATGAGCTCTTCTCACCTTCTCCTATCACCCAGGAGGAGCTTCTTCATGTCTAGCTAAGCCGTATTGCCTAGGTTCCAAATCATGCATTGATGATATGATGACATGTTAAAGATAAAGGGAATGGGGAAACAATTGATGCATGTCAAGTTGATCGATTCAAACTGTGAGTTCTCTACCAATGAGTAAGTTAATTAGTAAGCACGTGTATAAAGAAGAGTACATTATGTACTAAAAACCATATGTGTGTGGAATGGGTAAAGGCAGGGGCGGACCTACACTTTGGGCATGTAGGGCATGTGCCCCCCTCCATTTGTGGAGACTTTTGAAATTTTCTTTTGTATCCATCAAAAGTAACCCGATTTTTCATGCGTGTCTCCCTCTATCTCCCGTTGATACCATAAAAACCCCCTGTGGTGCCATCCGTGACTCAATCCAGCCTCCATATTGCGTCAGATGTTCGGCTTGGCTCCTTCAAGTACTGATCGCGCCTCGACCTTCCGATCGGACGTGCTATGCTTCGATTCCCTCATTGAAAAATTGTACCTAGACTTCCCCTTTGATGCATCACAAACGTGCCTTCCTCTCTATCTTGTCATGCCCGTCTCGACCTTCCTCTTGGACGTGCTGCACTCCGACTCCCTCGTTGGACTGTTGCGCCCCGACTTCCTCTTCGATGCATCACAAACATGACTTCCTCTCTTTCTTGTCATGCCACGACTGCCTCATGGACCTGTCGTACCCTGACCTTCCTCTCGGACGTGATGTGCCCCCGCCTCCCTCTCGGAGTCGTACCTCCAACTCCCTTGTGGACACGTCGTGCCTATGTCCTATTTGTGGCTCGCCAACCCATCACTTGTCTCCCAAGACCCTTGCATGCCTAACCCCCCCCCCCCCCTGTTGTAAATCTATGCAATATACTCCAAGTACGTGTAATACAATCTCTACTATACAATAAGGTGGATTAAGTCTGATTTTATTCATTGTTATCAAATTTTTAAAATGGAAATAACTTATTTCGGATGTATGGCTCCTCGTCGTCTTTTTTACTCAATATGTTTTTATATTTTAGCCAAATCTCTTCAAAATTAATTGGAGCTGACTTTATCAAAAAAATTGCATTAGTGTTCCTCTTTAAAATTTTGAAAGCTGTAAATTTTGATTTAATTTCAAGGTGTCGTGATATCACTCCAAACGTAGCCCTTCTTCATTTTGAATAAATCCAAGGAATTGAGTAAGATAACAACACATTTCTATAAGTTATTAATTAAAGAGTTAAACGTAAAAAAATAAAATACACTTGGTGGATATAATGATTAGTGGGATTTTCTTATCCTTATTGTTGGTGTTAAGCTAGCCACAAATGTGGAATGTTTTATACTTCTTACTTTTTTAAATGTGACGTATGATTTTCCATTCTTCGAATAAGAGAATTTGGAATAGATGAAATGGAAATATTTGATTTTGTTACTAATGATATGTGACTTGTTTTGAAACAAGAAAAACTAGACAAGATCAACTTAAAATACACGTGTAAATTTTCAAAATGTGTTTTATATGTAAAATATTTCTTTATATATCTATATGCATATGAATGTTTATAATGATTTCTTTAATATTGCAATCTTTCTATTATTTGGTGCCCTACCTAATTCATAATTATGGGTCTGCTACTAGGTAAAGGGAATTGCACGTTGAATCTTTTGTTGCATAGCTCTTTAGTTAGAAGCAATCTCATGCAGAGTGATATGAAAACAAAAGGGAAAATAACAATTCAAACATATTATATCAAGGATTAAAATATCAGACTCCTCTTTAAATGGGTGCACTGTATATATACATATACATATGTATCTAACATGCCGACTTATTCCATAGATAGTTTTTTTATTACATGGTGACGTCAAGGACATTACTATTATTTGATATGGATATGTCTGAAGGAAATATTTCTCGCTCTTATGATTGTCTTGAGAGAGGAAAGCAAACCAAGGAGAGGATAGAGAGAGCATTGAGATAATGGGGGGAGAGAAAGAGAGAGAATAAGACAAATATGGTACCAAAGGGAAAATAGAGATGGAAATGATATGTGTTAAGTAGAAAAATATTCCCAGCAGTTGAAAGAGAGAGAGAGAGGGTAGAGATAATGAGAGAGAGAAGGGATGAGTCCTCTCATAGTAAGATTGGATGAGGAGAGATAGTGGAGGGAGGGAGAAACAGAGAGAGCGGGAATTAAGGGGAGAGGTTGTTCATTTGGGGAATTGGGGGAGAAAGGGAGAGGGTGGACACATTTCCGTTTTTTTGAATGGACTTAAGGTGAGATGTATATTGTTGGGGTGAGGTACGCAGCTTTAGTTATTAAGATAGCCATTGGTACGAGATCCAACCATCAACTCCATTTATTAACAACAAGGTACCAATTACAAGTAGTGTAATTACGCCTCATACAAATACAACCATGTAACAACACATTCTCTACATGATGCTCCACATTTTGAGAATGAATGTTTACACCCATAACCAGGTATACTTTCATATTTGCATACATAACCATTGATAGTTCATAATTAAACAAAAAAATCCCAAATAATGCTTAACTCTTACATAACATAACCATGGGTTAATTTTAAGTTGTTTCTCCGTTAGTCATGATGGAATCCATCATATATTTAAATAATCTACTCATTTAGTTGACGTAATTTACATTCTATGCCACTCATTTCTTTCCTTCCTTCTTCCTCTTTAAGTCTCAAGAGAACATAATATGTATAGGTATGTAGTTTAAAACAAAGTGAAGATTGGCATCGCATGCACTTCTCATTGATCCAAGCGATGCTCCTCCTGATATATTCCTTCATTTTCCCCTCTTGACGTAGGCCCTATACTTTGCGAGCCTCCTCTTCCACTGAGTTGCAGGGTCCTTTACTCCCTACTATAACACCTCACACCAGAGGAAGGTGGTGACCCACGCCCGTTGTTACTCCTCCTGTGGTTGTACCCTACTTCCATCTCAGCATCCCACGTTGCCACTGTTGCCATTTTCGATAATGTGCAGACATGGGACTCGGTGAAGGTTCGACGAGTTACGCCTTTTCTCCTAATTGCAAGAGAGAACGAGAAAGAGAGAGATGAAGGGTGGGATAGATCGAAATGGGGGCTCCCGTTAGGCGAGCTTCTGGTGAGCAATGCATTCCCCTCGTAGTGGGAGGTTATTTATAGGGCGCAAGCTCTCACTACGTCCGACCCCATCTTTCATGCCCCTGACAGTTAGGGTCTCTGTGAGTCCTGGCCTCGCTACAACCGCCGGAGGCGGTTGCTTGACCCTGCAGTTAAGGTTCAGGAAAGCAGTATGTGGTCACTGAATAGCGCTTAAGCGGTATGCAGGGTGCCAGGGGCATAAGCAGGGTATATGCGGTTCTATGTGATTTCCTAATTTTTATTTAAAAATAAATAAATATATACAAAAGTGACTACAACAGAACAAAATTTATGTATAATTGTCGTCCAACAGGAGATCTAAAAAAAATAACTTTCATATAGAGTACAAAACAATCTCTATCAATCAAATATCAATACTTCAATAGAATGGTTAGCACACAAAATAATTGACAACAAACAATTAAATAGAAAAGTTAGCACACAAAATGCCTATATTGTTGAATATAGTGTCATTTATCTCTATCGTTATATTTATAATTGATCCTTCATCAAAAGTACCAAACTTTACACATAATATATAGCATTCATAATAACTATTACTTGACTAATTGGTTTGCTAAATTATTGGTACATTATTCTTTTCTTCCTCACATGTTTACTCCAATCTTGCAGTACAACTACTTTGACGATGGATTTAAATGATCATGGAAAGCTTGGTTGGCATACATGCAAAAGCAAGGAAAAATGTGCTACAAATAACACAATAAAAACATGGCACAAATTAAAAAATAAAAAATAAAAAAATGTGTATGAGGTCGCATATACCGCATATGTGGCCGCACAGCCCGCATATGCGGCCTGCATAAGCGCACAGGACGCATAATGGGGGCTTCATGAAAGCGGTGCGTTGAAGGCACCGCATACTCTTATGAGATCGCATATGCGGCCGCACGGGCCGCTTTCGTGAACACTGCCTGCGGTCATTTAGGTCGTTCTACATATCTGAGGTCATCCATGAATCTAGCCCTCGTGAACTCTGTTTGGTGTAATGCATGGAGAAATTTTGTCCCCAAAGCCCTTGTCTAAGTTTAATCATCCTTCCATAAACAAAAAAGATTACTATCCAACAATATCAAGTGTAAGCTAGGCAAACTAGCACATGTCGTTAAAATTTATTGATGATCTTACCTAATTGCACCTTGTATCTAGATTCGCACTGATTCCATATATGTTCAACACCAACTGGTATGGCATATCAACCTTCTCCCCCCGTAATTCTGACCACCCACATTGCCAAAAGTAACTTATTTTAGATTTGTTGGATGAATAAACCCCATACTACCCTCCTTCATGGGCCATGTGATCAAATCACATGCCATCGACACGATCCCCCTACTGGATTATGCAAAGTAGTCCAAATAACCTCTATATCAGCATCCCCAAACATTAAGCAATCTTTAGTGGCATCCGAAAAAAACATGTTAGAATCGAGATCGTTGATAACAGACTCAAGTAAAATAAGGAGGATGCCTTTTGACAAGCATGTTGCTTTCGATCATGTTCGATTTCTGCCCCAACCTCTCCATTAGTAGAATCCACTCCTCGATGTGAAGTCTCCTAGCTGTCAGTGGCATGATGCATTTCTAAATTCAACAAAGACGGCAATCACCTAGATGTACCTAAAATCACCTTGATTAAGCAGTTCCCAACCCATATATGCTAAAAGCAATAAATTAAGATTTCACCTTATATATCTGCATTCCCAAAAAACTACCAAAAATATCAATCAAAGCAAGAGCATCTCTACCTATTAAGTCTTGCCATTCATGAAGAACAAGATGTCATCATTATACTAAAAATAGGGACGAAGCACCTACTGGTAATATAACCCCTACAAAAAAAATTACCTCGTGTCATCAATATACTAGAAAAATAGGAACGAAACACCTACTGGTTGTAATAGCTTAACAATAACGCAATGGATCTAAAGTCCTAAACACCCACAATAGTAGCACCCTTTAGTAAGAGGAAAATTGGCAGTCAATTAAAGTGGTCGAACCCTATGTTCCCATCACAAACTTCTTCACTAAATACCCCCACAACAATTTTGTTTACCTCCCAAAAATCATTAAAGAAGAACATTAGAAAGTCATCATGACCCAGTGGTTTTTTTAACTCAAAAAAGGGGGTAACATGCTATGGTGTCCGCCCCAATTTATTCACTAGAAAAGAAGGGAAGAGGAACTTACAGCAGTCAAGACTCAAGAAGGATCCTGGAGTGGGAAACTACATTTTCACTGTAAAAACGTTGCAATGCAAAAACATCATCATTTCTAGCTAACCGGATGGCCCAAACAACCGCTAAGGGTAGTAAAATGTGTTCCCTCGGTCTATCTCTTGCTTCCACCACAGAGGTCCAGAACAGCTCTAAACATCTCAGACCACATTCAGAGCAAATATGTGACATTGAGGGGCAGTGGAAAAAGAGGTGGTCAATAGACTCCACCTGTAAGTTGCAAAGTAGGCAAATATTCGAAATACTTGCAATAAGTCTGGCACAGCGGTCTCTTGTCATGATACATTTCCTCCTTAGAAGCCACAAAAAGAAGCCAAATCTCCCTGGGAACTTTAGAGTCCATATTAGGTTGCAATCTCTAATGAGACATCTGTTCTTGAAGGAGGCGGTCTACCGATTGCCACGTAAGCTTTTTTACCGAAAAATAACTACTTTACACACCCAATGGTCCCTACCGACCGAAGGCATGTCAAGATGACTTAAAGCCTCCAACAAAAGAAGAAAATCCTCCAAATGGTGATCCGAGAAGTTAGCAGCAAAGGATGGCATCTAGTTCCCGTTGTCCCAATAGCCAACGACCGTAGCGCTACGGTCCGCAGCCAAGGCAAAAAGCCTGGGGAATCTAATGCAAAGGGATCCATTTCCTGTCCAATCGTCACTCTAAAAGGCAAAGAAGCAACCATCTCCAAGGATCGGTCTGAAAAGATCATGAAAGTACAGCATGATCGAGATGATCCCCTTCTAGAAAGACGATGCAAGTCCTCCCACCGCATTATTCAAGTCTCCTGACTAACGTAGGTCGTAAATGCACCATAGTAATACGCAACAAAGGTCCTCAAACATTCCCCACAATCTGCCAACCCACTTAAGCAACAAAGCCTTATTCATGGTCTCTAGACTTCTAATCCCCAAACCACCATCTGATTTTGGCAATGTTATTGTCTCCCAGTTAACCAAATGAATGTTGTCACTCTCTTTCCCAGTACTGCTCCAAAGGAAACACCGCATAAGTTTCTCCATTCTCCGTCGGATACTAGCAGGCAGGATTTTTGAGGAGATGAAGAATACCGGGATTACCTCAAGGACCGCCTTTATAAGAACCAAATGCCCCACCGGAGAGAGAAGATTCGCCTTCCAACCCGAAAGCTTGCCTTCCAACTTTTCGAGAAGTGGGAGCCAATCCGCCATCTTAATCCTGCCAGATGCAAGGGGGAGGCCCAAGTAATGCAAAGGTAGCATACCGCACGCAGTTCCCATCACTTCACCACATAAGAGAGCCTTTGTAAAGCCTTGAACTTGGCATCTCTCGGATCCTATATCATACGATCCGGCTCGTCAAGAGGAAAACAACGGAATTTGATTTGTGTGAATTGACTTCGTTTCGATTTGTTGAGATTTTCGGAAAAAAGAGGAGGATTAAGACATCATTAAACCGTAATGACTGTCATTAAGACTAATTAAGCATGATTAAAAAACTAATGATGGATTGAAAACTGCTAATGACCATTAGCGAACACTAATCAATAATTAGCAAAAGACAAGCGTAAACTGTGAAAGTTAAATCACGATTAGTGAAAGTTAATCACGATTAACGTTAATTAAGAGTCATTAGCAAATCTAGAATCCTTTAGGATGTTCTAACTTAAGCCCTAGGTTTGGGATAAGTTTTGGTCAAAACCATGGACCGCTAACCGTGGTTAAGGTTTAAATCATGGTTTTCTAACCATAGTTGGCGGCTTTCTGAAGCCTATAAATACCCCCTACCCATTCATTCTCTACGATTTCTGCTACCACCACCACCCCAAGGGCTAGGATTGAGAGGTTGGGAAGAGGAGTGAGAGACAGGGAAGGAGCGCTAGCGAAGCGCTGCCGGGAGAACGAGGAGGAGGAAGGTATGATCATCTCTTAGTTTGCTTCATAAGCTAGGTTTTCGATTCATTCTCTTTTTCTTCCAAGCTTTGTTTTCGATTCATCTTTCTGTAGTGGTTCAAGAAGAAATATGTATAACACCCTACTTAGGTGCGGGCGGCTATGCACGTCAGTGAACCCTGTGATTCGTCATACATTCACTCACTTAAGATGCGTGTTGTCTACCGATTCTCTATCGCTTATGGTTCTATTCTTTCAATTCTGCTTTTATAGTTGTTTTGATAGAGAAATCTGCGTAATACCCCCTACTTAGGTGCAGGCAGCTATGCACGTCAGTGAACCATGTGATTCGTCACACATTCACTCACATAAGACGCGTGGTATCTACCGATTCTTCATCTCTTGTTGTTTGAGTATATTCTTTCAGTTTCGTTATTGTTTCCTCTCGATGATTTTATAAAGGAAACTCTTTCCGTTTTTCTTTTAAAATATGTCCCGATATAAGGGAAAACTCTGACGGAATTTTTATAAAAATATCACCCTATATAAGGGGAAGTTCTGCCGAAATTTTAAGAGAAAATATGTTATTCGCGTTCTTGGCATGTTCTTAATGTTTTTCATACAAACATGAAATTCGATCGTTTCAGGAGCTGTAAATCATCATTTTCTGAAAATGAATCACGATAAAGCACTGCATACGCGAGAGATAGCTCGATTAGGTAACGAAATCCTTCCTTTTGTTGTTGAGTTTTCATATGAGATCGTTGAGATTCCCGACGTTATGTTTTTCGTTACGAAGAATCCTAATTTGGGTATTTTTGAAAAAGTATGAAAAGTTGTTTTGTGATTTCAACTAAAATAAGGTGTAAACATCGAATGGATACAGTGGCTTGGAAAGTTAGGGTTTAGAAGTTAAAATGAGCATAAATATGTGTTTATAAATATATAAATTAATTTATGTGTAAGTCTATACTCAGTATTATGTTTATGCAAATATAAAGCTTAACAGAGGAATTACATCATGGGAATTGATGTGTTTTAAGTTGGATCCTAAAAAAGGATTGTGTCTTACGTTAAGAATGACTGGGAGTAGAGTTACAGGTCGGGCATGCAACCTGTAGGTTTGTCGGAAAAAACCCGTATTGATTTTGTCCTACCTAGGTGGTACACGGTTGTCATGTTATGATAAGTGCACGAAATGAATGAATTACAACACGTGGTACCGGGAGTCAATATATTCGATTTGAACGACGGAAGATGTGGTCGTGCCATGTGGAGGCATGGGTGATTCAATAGCGGTTGGGTCACGATAACATGTATTTAAAGCCGCTAGGTTATGCGATTAACAGTTAGCCTGGGGTTTTAAACAACCCGGTCCTCGAGGACGGTGTGCTCCTTTGTTTTCCAGGCTGAGGGTTTGAGACCTTGATTAATAAATGAAAAAGGAAAATGGTCAGGGTAGTATTGGAGGATTGGTTGAAGCGACGTGTGGCAGCATAAGCTCATCAGATCAACGCAATCTCCAATCCCGAAGTATCTACAGCTTCGGAGTCCAAGAATGGTGGGGATCCCCTGGACTAATCCCTGATGTGGAATAGAAGGAATAGGACTTAAACTAATGAGAATAAATTTAACTTTTTGTGCTAACAACTTTTTGAAAAATTACAAAATTGTTTACTTCTCTCTTCTCCATTACTTAGCACTTATGATTTACGGAAAACTCAACAGGTGTTGGTGAGCCATTGCAAGGACTTTAATAATCCATCTAGTTAACATAGTCATCCAACCAGCCACAGTAGCTTTTCTCTGTAAGGTAGTTAGTAATCTTTTGTGTATTTTCCTTTCAAGCTGATGTACATGTAAATGCTTATAGTGGGACAATATATCATGTGAACTTTATTTTGTAAATGGAAATGTGTTGAAATACTTTTTTCTGAGTATTTGTATTTGCAGACTGTTTCTGAATGTTAATTGTGATTGCTGAATAAATTATTGCTGAGTAACCAGATCCGGATATGGAAGGACCCGACAACCCGAAATTGGGGTCGTGATAGCCTCCTCCTCCGTCATCCCAACAGGTACAACTGTAGACTTGTCATGATTAAGAATCAAACCTGACATCTCCCTAAAAATCTCCAGAGTGGTTGCCATGCCCCTCGCTTCATCTCTCCAGCCCAATAAAAAAGGTTGTGTCATCTGCATATTGAATGAGAGGGATATAAATGCCGCTGATCGAGAAACCCTTTGTGAGACCACCTCCCTGCATACGATCCACCATACAAGCAAGAAGAACCCAATGAATTATTCTCATTCAAATCAGACATAGCTCTCTAAATTTCACACTGAAAATTCCATCCTGAGATCCTATGCATGTTGCACTCTAATCGTGTAAGAGCCCCCCCAAACCACTCCCAGCCCAAGCCCCTTTGTGTGATAAACATATTGGAGTACTACCATGGTCTTCCTTGTCTACTCATCACCCTGGATCATGACATCACCCACTCTCACCTCACCATTGTTGTTCCTTCTCTTTCTCCCACTAGTCACCACATGGAAAATGGTTTTGTACGTTCTCCCTCCTTGATCCGGGTATTCTTGGATTGTTTTCACCATTCAACTACCCACTTTCTCTTCTCCTCCATATGCATGTTTGACCTATCTACACTAAATTTCCTCCCTATTGTGGGGACAAGAGTACTCTAACTAGTCTACCTTGGAGAGGTTCTAAATCATGATAACTTAGTGACCAAGTGCCTTGCAGCCGATTCAACCCATGCCCCCAATTTTCCCCAATATGCCAGCCTATCCCTGAAGCTGGACTCCAACAACCAAGATCTCTCAAATCTGAAATATGACATGGGAGCAAATTCTCACCTTAGCACCATAACAGAGGAGTGTGATCAGACCTACTATGAAGCCATGTTAGCACCCTTGAGCTAAAAAATCCCAATAACTTGGATGAGACCAAAAATTTGTCAATTCTAGAATGTTAAGAGGAATTCCGTCCCTGTGAACTTGTGATTCTATGCGACCATAACCTCCAACTAACTCCTTTAGCAAGGTCTAAAAAATTTCAGAGCATGCATCTCCATCCCCAACATCTTTGAATATGCTCATTGCCAGCACTGTCTACTTAAAATCACCTCCAGCAAGCCAAGGCAAGTTAAGGAATTGAAGCCTTGCCCTCCTCAGCTCAAGCAAGAGGTTCTCACGCTCCGAGGTCACTTTTGACCTACAAATTGATGTCAACACCAACTAAAATGCTTATGAACTCGTAATAAGCACTGTAGCCACCATCCTCGAGTCCTTCATGGACTCCTCCATTGAATACACACCATTCCAACCACTGATAAATGCCTCTTAATCTACCAATGACATACACCAAAATATTCCATCAATCTTGTACTCCCCAACAAATATGAAAACCTCCTTGTTGTAGACCTCTAGATTAGTTTGTAATAGTAGAGTCATCTTCGAACCCCACTCAGCCAAATATCCAACTATCACCTCCCTCTTTTCAAGCCACAAAGACCCCTTACATTCCAAGTAAGACATACTCCATTTGGGAATATTTTATATAACCTTTATTATAAATCACTAATTGTCACTGCCAATGCCCTTGGAATTGTAGATCTCTCAGGCCCCAACTAATGAAATCCCCCTACCTCTGCCGAAGCTGTAATCCATCTACTTGATTTGCTACATCTGCACCACGATCACGCATGATTGCAACTGCTTGAAAATAAAAACATAAATTATTAGACATATGGTTATTTGCGGTTCTTTCGTTATCCAACCAATCACCCTCTATGAGACGTTGCTTGCGATTACACTAGAAGAGAGGGAGTTGTACACCCCATGATCCCCCTTTAACGTCCTCTCTTAAGCTGCATTGGGATATCGCCCCCTTGCAAGAGATTGGAGGGCATCGCAAAATAATCAAGATCCACTCGAGGACACACTAGGTACAACCTTTGTCATCATGTCAAAAACCACCAATGTAGTCACTACAGCAACACACGAAACCCCTCTAATCAAATGCAGTAGCAACATCGTCTGAAACCTCTCATTTGACCTTTGCAAATCATGTCTAACCAAGTCCTCGATAATGGACTTTATAAAGACAGGGTCAAAACCAAGAGGGTACATGTAAAATTCTAGAATGAGATGTTTACATATTTTCCCTCCTCGATAGAAAACCCAACACTGCACATGTTGATGCCTTATGCAACACCTTCAATGCAAGGTACGAAATATGGATATCGTGTTGATATGATATTTCGACAATATATCATCGAAATATCGCCCATATCGACACATTTTTGTGAAGGACCCGAAAAGAATGACATATTGCCATATCGATACCAATATATCACTGATATATTGTGATATTTCCTACACCGCTTCAGTGCCAATCCGCAGGACTCCATGACTCGATTTTTTAATGCCAAATCTTCCTCAAAAATAAAGATCGAATTCTGGTTAATCAATGCCAATCCCTACCCCCACCATGAGCCATCCAGTACTCTGATGAAGCACCTTTCTTAAACATCAATCCATCGTCTACTAGCAACCTCAATGGTCCTCATCGTCTTTAACAGCAATATTGACTTTCATCACAACCTCATAAGTCAAACCTAATAGTTAACATGTGTCAAAATGCACAACCCTGAACCTTTGTAATTTAGCACATGAACCTTAAATGGATCTCCTAATGAAAGGTTGAGCAACCAAACCTCAGCCATTCACTGAGTGTAGATACCATTTCTTTAATCGATACATCATCCAAGCACCACGGAGCATTGTCGTGCAACTCCATCAAGCAAGTCCCTTGTGCAGCAATGAAGCCATCCATCAAGATGTGTCTTCTCCATCAAAATGAGTCACCTTCACTAGACAAGGCACGACCCTGCAGAAGGCCCACATACTTCTTTAAAAATAGGCTTCATGCACCAATTAGAGCATCTCCCAAGAACATGATATCATCAACGAACTCAAGCCCAAAAGTCGAGCATGTTACCTCTAGATAGTGTTGTAAAATTCACCCGACTGACCCGACTAGAATGTCCAATCAGTCTAGTAGATGGGGTAGTCGATCGAGTACCGATTAATTCCGACTAAGCACACTAGTCGACCGATATTGCTTGGAGATGCCATCTTTTTTTATTTTTTACCTTTTTTAAAAGTAAACTTATTATAATATGCTTAATGTTTATTTAAATTCGATTATTCCTTTTTGTTCATTATGATAGTATAAAAATGTACAAAATCTATGTAAATATATGCATAGAAATGATTTATATATTCAAAATAATTAAAAAATCAAAACCGATTAAAGTCGGACTAAATTTGATTTGTCGCCTGACTACCGATTAATCCTTAGTCAGTGACCCGACAAATCGAGTATCGACTGCCGACTTTTGCGACCTTGCCTCTAGCAATGAAGCGTTGATCGTTAGTAATCAATTATTCCTGCCGACTAATAACCCACGAAAAGGCTTATTGCCTTTTCTCCCTAAGGTGAATGGTTCACCCCATGACCCCATCCACCTCATCAATCGATCCTCTCATATTCCATACCTCAAACCTCTCATAGTGAAAACACAACAAAGAGTCATTGATCTACCATCAAAATGGATGCTTTCATTGCAACGATAGCAACACTCTCCACGCTTTCTCCTCTCACCACCCTTACCCCCTCTCATCGTATAAAACATCCCCTTCATCCCTCCTCTCCTCAACCTCTACCTCACCTAGCTCCGAGGCTCACATTTTAAATCGCCCCCTCCTCCTCCCCTGAACTTGTCACCCCTTTTCTCGCTAGTTCGCCCCTTTTCTTATTGCTCCTCTTGCGCCATGCATCACCAACATTTTATCCAAAGGATCTTTCAGTAGCTATGCTTTGTTAGCCACAAAACAACTAAGTAATATAGTCTACTTCTTGGTTGATGCTATATTTCTCAATTGATGAAAAGGACAAACATAATCCAAGCACTATTCAAAAAATTCAGTAAGGGAAATGATGCATTTGTAAATAAAAAATAATACGAGGGGGGAATCTCATGACAATGAATGCACCTCAAAAGCCAAAAAAGTTATGGCCTTTTAAAGTAAATGTTTCTAAAGATTCTTTACAAGAATGTCATTTTTTATCTTAATTGTGTGTGTATCTACATGGCTGAGAAAAGAGATATCCTTATTTCTATGGGCATAGAAACCTTACTTTTTTCGACATTCCTGATCATCCCTACTAAGTCCTCGAGATGAGCGCTTGGTGCTAGATCAGTACCATTATAGTCACTAACCTGCCATAGAAAATGAAGTGATTATCTCTTTTTTTAAAATTTTGGCTACTAAGTAAATTGAGAACAAAACATCCACAAAGAGAATAATTGATCATCTTTGGCATTGCGCGTCATTCGGCTTACAAAACTGTGGAAACGAGGATAATACCACCTCATGAGATGACGTGTGAGTAAAATGTCAATCTTATCCAGACTAATCAAAAGAGTTAAATCACAACTTTGAAAAAGCACGAGGCATAAAAAGCAGTATGTATGAAATAATTGCAAACAAAAGATATCTTCTCAGAATAACTTGTACCATTCAAGAAACAAAAAACTGAGTAAAATATTATGACAAATAACCACGCAGATTTTTAGAATTTTGCAATGGAAGTTACCAGAAGAACTTTTTCCATTTCTAAGGAGGATGTTCCATTAAGATTTTCCCTATTTGTTGCTATGGAGATACTTGCATCCAGGTTCTCAATTGTTACATTTACTTCATCGGAACTTGAGAAGGTTTCAGGTGATGATGTTTGAAAGCATGTCATTTCATCACCATCAGATGAAAGTTTGGAATTTGATGGTGGCTTTCCAAGAGATTTCCTTTTGGCATGCTGTCTCTTCAGCGGAGAACTGCAAAAATAAAAATTCATTGCCCAGTGAGAATGAAAAAATATATTAAAAAATGCCCATTAGAACAAGTATAGTAGGCACAACTGGTAAGTTGGCACGTGAAGTTAAACACACTTCAATTGTAACGTAAGATAACCAAATTTTCCATCTTTGGTCTTGTAATCACAATTTGATAGAAGCCCCGTGTTGTCGAAGATACGTAGTTGTTGGTGGTCAATTGTTACTATCAAAGTGAAAGATCATTTCACGTAAATCACAATAAAGTGGATGTTGCACGAGAAGGGAAAAAATATTTCTCGTGACCAAAGTGTGATGATCTTGGTACCTGCAATTGCGAAATACAAGCCAAGAATGTAGCATCTTGTATTTCCTCACCACATACTCCACCTCTTGCTTTCTCATTGCAAGACGGAGGAAAAAAGAAATGGTTTATAGATATTCAATTATACCTGATAGGAATCTTGTATGTAGAACTATATAAAAAGATACTACAATATATGAAATATGTCGACTACGTAATTATAGGCCGTGTCTAGATAGGGAGGCAGCATTAACGATACTGAACTTGTGTTAAGGCAAGGACACTGCATGGCCCATCAAGCCATGCCCTGTAGAATCAACAAGTTCCAACAACTGATCAACTGCATACTGCATCTGCAAACAAGTGAAACACGGGATATTGTACTTCAAGAGAACAATTTACTATTCAACCTCTGGTTGACTAATAACGGTTATCATAGTGTAGCACACAAGAACAAGTGTATTATGTATATTTGCTTTATTCAGTACCCCTGTTTGAGGAACGGTCAATTGCTCACTGTCTTTTTTTCAGAGGCTATTTGAAATATTTGATTTGTTCCATTCCCTCTCCCACCACATTCTAACAACCTCCAAACTTCGCAGGGTCCTAACAATAAAATTACTTCATTCAGCAACACAGCCACATATATTCATGCTTACTTAAAATAATAAGATAGGTCCTACGATCTCCTTTTACATGAAAGTTTGGTCTGTTCTGTCATCTGGAGTGGATTAATACAAGCTTGTGATTGAAATAACAACTCCAAAATGCGTAAGGTCAAGTTGAAAGCTGGAGTACACATTGAACAAATATTCAATTATTCATTCAGATCAACTTCCTGCTCCTCTCGATTTGAATTCAGTATCTAACGGGGAAACGACAACTAGAATTCGACATGGATCAAACAAGGATCTCGTGTTTGTGCTGGAGATTCTGAGATCAAGCGCCTACCTGGCGCGCTTGCGCCTGCTCTTGCAGCAAATTGGGGGAGGGCGCTGCGATCGAGCCATGGAGAGCAGCCTGAAGCTATAAGTGGGGCCTCGGTCGCAGGATCGCGGGGGGGCGCGGCCAAGGAGGAGCGCGCAGCTTTCCGAGGCGGCCATCGGTGGGGAGGGCAGAGGTAACGGGAAGGGAGTGGCTTTCGCTTTGGATACGAGAGGGGGAAATGCGATTGGGCGGGCGGAAGGAACAACTTAAGGCCCGAGGGGGGATAGGGCCAATCGCGTGTGACTGTAGATCCTCGGCGCGAGGTGGAGGGGCCCGCGTTACTTCCTGTTGGTCTTTGTGGACAGGTGCTTTCAGTTTTCAGCATTTAAACAGCTCGAGAGTTGATTTGAGCTCAACGAGGTGTACGCACTTTTTTCATTTAACTTGTTGGTGGGGTGAGTTGTGGACCTGTGGTGGTGAGACTTTTTGCTTTTTTTTCTTTTAATTGGGCTTCTTTGGTTGGTGGGTCGACCTGAGTTACCAACGTGTTGTTCCTGACATTTTGCAGGTCATAGGCAAAAGAAATGAATGGGTCCTAAACAATTTTTCGGGAACATGTACCTTTATGGAATCCCGCAGAGTTGTTCACCTTCGATTTCATAAGAGGTCATTTTTTGGTGAGATGTTTCATTGAAAGTTTGATTTTATAAAGGCCCGTTTTCGGTGAGTTATTTTACCAAAAATTCGATTCTATAAGAGTACAATAGGACATATGCTATTTTTTTCCTAAACTAAAGATGGAAGAACATGTAAAGATAGGCACCTAAAATTGATGGGTCCTAAGCAATTGCACTCACAAACTGCCCTCAGGGACACCCCGATTTTGAGGATTGATTTGAGGATTCTTCTCCCCTTCATAGAAGTATACCATGCACGATTGTAGAAGGGATTTTTACCCGGCAAACCCTGTAATCTTTTGCAATTACCGCTACGACCTTTGAAACATCCTAATTCCTCCCTCAACCCCGTAAACTTGCTCCGTCTTACCCCACGAACCCTACCGTTAAATTGACACATCTACAGTTAACTTCCTTGAGTTAAAAACGAGTTAATCTAACCAATCTGTGATCGGACGGCTAGAATTAACCAACAGAAGAAAAAAAACAGTCCTCTTCCACCTCCGTGGCCTGGGCTTCGAGCTATGGGGGGGCTTGGGTTGGAGACAATCAGCTTCCAGGGAGGGGGCTCGAGGGGCGGCGCAGGGAGCCTGGATTTGGAGAAGGAGTTGGCGGTGGTCGAGGGAGGCGGAGAAGGGGTTGGCAGGGAGGCAGCCATCCGGCTGGGAAGGAGGTTGGCAGGGCGCAGGACTCCTCAACGGCGGGGGGGTGGGTGGGACTCTGAGCGGTGCTTGAGGGGGACAAGGTCTCAAAGCGGCGCGGGAGGGGACATGAGGTGCAGGGGAGGGCATCGGGGAAGTCGGGAGGGAGGGGGGCTCTAAGCAGCGCGGGAGGGGACTGGAGGCGGAGGGCATCAAGGGAAGCAGGGGAGGCGGTCGGCACAGGAGGGGAACAAGAGGTGGAGGGCATCGGGGGAAGTCGGGAAGGTGGGGGGTCTAAGCGGCGCGGGAGGGGACAGAGGCGGAGGGCATCGGGGGAAGCAGGGGAGGCAGTGGTCGAGCCCTGCAGGTGGGGGGGCTGGGCTTCGAGAGGGGGAGTGGTGAGTGGGGGAGCTCTGAGCGACGCGGGAGGGGGTGAGAGGCAGAGGGCGGGGCTTGCGGGGGAGTGCATCGAGCGGCAGTCGGGGGAAGCAGGGGAGGCGGTGGGCGGGCCCTGCAGGGGGAATGGGGCATCCAGCAGGGGAGGCGGCGGGCTGATGTTTCGAGCAGGGGCCGAGGAGGGCTACGACAGGGAGGCAGTGGCCGGGCGGGACGAGCGTGGAGGGGTGGGGGACGGAATCTGGTCTGCTTTAACGATTAAATGGATGGAGGTTAACCACGAGGTCTACGGGGTAAGGGTTAGTAAGTTTACGGGGTTGAGGGAGGAATTAGGATGTTTCAAAGGTCGTAGCGGTAATTGCAAAAGATTACAGGGTCTGTCGGGTAAAAATCCCATTGTAGAATCTGTTTTTTTTCTAAGAGGAAATGCATGCATTCTTCTTTCCTACATAATACTGGCCATGTAAAAGCCAATGTGATTATTTTTGGATGGCTCATCATCAACTTCATTTTAAGGCCTAGTTACGGGTTGGTTTGTATTGATGCGTATTTTTTAGGGTTTAAATATCCTATTTTTACGTCAGATAGTCGTTGTGAACCCACACTTCAACAAATAAATTACCGGACTTAGCTTATATTATGCGTTAGGCATGATATAGGGTAAGTCGAGGTGGAATCTACAGGGACAGCAAGACTCTGCACTTTATTTTGCAAATAAAAATACTTTTATAAACCTGATGAGTTTGTTGCAAAATACTTGAATAACAAAAATTGAAATGATAATAGGAGAAGACAATAGTGCAGGTCGGCAAGTGTTGATCACTCCCTTGCTATGTGGCAACCTACAATTGGAGTTGTAAGCGACCTTGAGATCTTGTGGATCCCGTAATTCTTCGTGGATTTGGTTGTCCTGATGAGCCGAGTTGAATGCGATTACCACCACAAATTGAGCTTGAACCTCGTGTAATGGCTCAATCCTTCAAGAGTCAAGGATAATCATGGATAGATACAGATCATCGCGGTAGACTCAACAGATAGATGCACGAAGGAGAAGATAATAAAATAAGATGGATATAAAAATATAAAGTAATAAAATAAAGGCGAGATAAAAATATGGTGGTTGGCGACTTGGGAGGAAGCCTTTGGAGTCGGATTCGCAGATGGTCCGAGGGAATGGTGGTCGGCGGACGTCTATGGTGTTGGATGATTTTTGGCGGCAGTCGGGGTGGAGCCTCAGGAGTCGGATTAACCGGGGATCCGAATGCACAAGTTGACGAGATCACTTCGATGCTTCGTTGATAATAAAATGGATGACTAATTATGGTGGTGGATTTTATTGGATTAAATGATGATGGATTGATTGGAATGGAATTTGATTGACAATCGAATGATGGTAATTGAGTCGACTCATTGGATGGCAAAGTGAATTATTGTTCGCTTGCTTCAAAGCCACGATCCATGTGGTTTATATAGACCGAAACATGGCCATTTCTAATCGAAGGAGACATCTCTTTAATAACACACTCTTTAATAACACATGCATCCCTTCCATTTGAGAACGTGTATCTTTACATTGGCACCACCATTGCCTCCTTTACACGTTAATGGCACCTCTTCATCATAACGGAGGTTAGCCATTCCCATTCCCATGTTAACCATTACACTTTGTTCCAACGTCCACATATTTCCAGCCATTCATTGGCTCACGCAATTATTTCCAATGTACGGTGCACCTTGGTCTAGATTGCACCATTTACATAACGTACATGCACATCTACTTTGGAGCTCCATGCACACATGTATCGGCATCTATTTACCAACGGGCTTGCTACTAGTTGTCCATCTTACCATTTTTTTCAATCATTTTTTTAGATCTTATTTGATACTCCAGAAGATGGATGAGTTTGAAGTTGATTTTTTTACAGATGATTCTTATTCACATGTGGCGCAGAATTGATGAATATAGACTACTTTTTTACACTATGGTGAATCAACTTTGATGCTCAACGGGTAAAATATCGAGCTTACGGAGTGTAACAGAAAAAACTACAGAAGCTGCAGAGGAAAAATAATGTGTAGTTTTGGGATTAGGATGATACATAATATGCTCCTTATGACGTGCGTAATTCAACTTTCCCTAACTTAATGCTCCGTATAAAGTGTGTGTCTTAGCTTCAAAACTAGTTTAATATTTCCTTGGTTATGTAATGAATCTTAGATTCATCAGCTTGATCTAGATCGATATTGCTCACTCCCTGAGTCCCTCTTACCGAACCCCTTCTCCTTCATAGAAAGATGTATGTCTATACCTAAGCGCTGGACTCACTTACTACTCGAAAGTACAATGATGGTTTGTTATATCTTTATGGAATTCATTCTTAACATTAACTACATACAATGAAGCATGATTATTATCAAGTTATACACATATAATAGCAAATCTACATGGATAGATATTTTTGCTAATCCATTTTTTATGTTCACATTTATTATTACATAATTGATTGTTGAATAAAGTGGTAACAAATGCATATTGCTTTCATTACGAACCTCCCTGCATAAAAACCATGTTTGCTGATGAAATTAGAATGAGTTTCCCTGCATAAAAATCATATTTATTGGCGAAACTACAATGAGTTTTTCAGGAATGCATACATCTAAATACCCCCAAACAACAAAAGAGCCCATCAAATCGGATGATAAATGCACCAAGTTAAAATTAAAATGGCTCATCACTCTAACTATTACTTAAACATCCACATGATAACATGGCGCAAAATTAAGTCAAAATTAAGGTAGTTCAAAAAGCTGAGTTAATTAAGGTAATTCTTAATTCAATGAGCAAAATGCTTGTCAATGCACTCCTTCTTGTCCAACCGAGGAAGAAGCAACCCAATTAATATACCAGAAATTGTTCCATCCTTCATCCTAAGTTGCTTCTCCATTGTTCGTTTCCTTCAAGGTGTTAGCATATACCTTATGGTTGTTTTTGTGAAAACAACTGATAAAATGATGTGCAAACTAAATTAAGTCCAATAATAATAAAAAAGCAAAAGGAAAAAGAAAGCAAAATTTAACTATCAATAAGATAACTAGAATGTCCAAAACTCCCAACACATATAATATGTTGATCCAATTACCACTCTATTATATACTCCGACATATATAACAAATACACTTATTCTTGATTTGTGTCTAGACTTGGCCAACAAGTCGAGGTTCGCTTGCCCAGCCTGCTCATAGGTTGAGATTTGACCACTTCACATGTTAAATGTGCATATCACGAACATGAACCACACATGTCGTGGCCAATGAAATAATGTAGATTAGAGTTTCTTCACACTTGTGCCCTTATGAGATTCTACAATTTGAGTTATGTCCATATTTATTTTGCAGTAATACTTGGGTTGCTTGTATTCTTGCAAAATTCACAATTTCGCTTTTGTAAAGGTAAATCAGAGCGTAATCATGATTATAAAAGAGCAGAATTGTGAATTTTTCAATAATATAGGAACATAAGTGTTATTGAAAAAAAGTAAGTGCAACTGCAATTATATTAGAAGCATACTATTATAATGTACTTCTAGTTTTCCATTTGTGTTACTAGTGTAAGGTTATATCTATTAGTTTACATTCAAAGTAACACATAAAATAAAATTAGTTACTTTAGGTTTATAAAGTTTAAAAGGTGGTAAAAAATGCCTAACCTCTTTGGCTAAAATTGCTGCTCCTTTTCTTGACCTCAAAGTTGCAGTATGCTCTGCGTCTCCCTTTTTTAGTTAGCCTTTCCAGCAACTCCCAACGAAGGACCAAATAACAGCAGCCCAAAATGCCCTTCCCAAGAAAGGAACCGTAGGCCACGCGTATATATAAAAAATACACACGAATTAGTAACACGTACCTTCACACCCCGTTCTTAATTGCTCTCGATAATTATCGCACCATGAGGTCCCTCGCAACTTGGCTTCTCTTCCTCAACTTCTGCATGTACACTATCATTGCCTGCATAGGAGGGTGGGCTCTCAACCTGGCTATAGATCGGGGCTTCATAATCGGTACGTATCCATCTCTGGACTTTGATGTTTCCATCTCTGGAGATGAATGTGGTACTATTATATGGTGATTGATTTTGGATGTTGATGCGAGTGCAGGACCCGGGCTGCAACTGCCTGCTCATTTCAGTCCCATCTTCTTCCCCATAGGGAATCAAGCCACCGGCTTCTTCGTGGTGTTTGCTTTGATAGCCGGAGTTGTAGGTGCTGCGACGGCTCTCGCCGGAGTTCACCATGTTCGGACCTGGTCCTCTGTGAGCTTGCCTGCTGCGGCTTCTTCGGCCATCATTGCATGGGGCCTCACCATCGTTTCCATGGGGTACGTGTGCTATTTAATCAATTGATTTTACGGCAGTTTAATTCCATTACGGTGAATACGATTTTCCGTCCATTTTAGAATACTAGAAGGTGATATTAGTTGTCTGATGAATTAAATTTTTGTGCAGTTTGGCTTGCAAGGAGATTGATTATGGGATGAGGAATGCGAGTTTGGTAACGTTGCCTAATGAACATCACATTCTCATATATTTTAATCGATTTTGAATGCAGATCTCGATTTATAGTTGATGTCGTCTGAGAATTGAACCGTATTTTTTAAAATTTTTAATCTGTGCAGAGAACAATGGAGGCTTTCTCTATCATACTTTCAGCAACGCAGCTTGCTTATATCCTCGCCATTTTCGGCGTGAGGGACTGATCTACGATGGCTATGTGCTCATTCATTCGTGATCTTTGATCGATGGGGTGTTCAACAATTTGATTCGTGTGGACTGATTGATGTGTTTATAAAAAAAATTAAACGATGGATGGTCGACCAGAGCTCGGTATATGTGTCTTCGATTGCTTTGATCTGGGAACTGTAATCCTATAAAAGCGAAGAACTGCAAATCAAACGATGGGTGATCGACCAGAGCTCGGTACATGTGTCTTAGATTGCTTTGATGTAGGAGCTGTAATCCTATAAAAGCTTGGTATATGTGTCAGATTGTGTGCGTACATGTGCATGTGTATGTCATTTTTTAACGGTAATAGTATTGCGAAAATCGAACATATCTGAACATGTCTGGATGAAGATCGTAGAAATCTCCGTTTCACACAAGATTTGAATGAAATAATATAAAAAAACATGGAAGCAATTTTCAAAAAATAAAAAATATAAAAAATGCGACGGATGAAATAAGTTAGCTCCCCCTTTGGTGGCAGCCCAATTTTACCCTATATATAGGGTTTAATGGGGATGCCCCCTTGGGGCATCCAACATAGCTGCCTCCCTCATTTTTTGGTGTTTTTTTTAAAATTCCTTTTTTAAAATATCACTGTGTATATTCATCTATATATCACTCCTATATGTCATTCAAATTTTGTCAGAAACAATGACTCATATGCCCTCCATCTAGAACATGTCGGTTACAACAACGTTTAGACCGTTAAAATTAACGGTTCTATATGGAGGGCATATGAGTATCTGTTTTTTATGAAATTCGAATGACATATTGGAGGGATATATAGATGAATATACATGATTTTATTTTGCAAAATAAATAAATAAATAAATTACGAAAAAATGGGACGGGGGCAACCAACATGGCTGCCCAACGGAGGCATCCCTATTTTTTCTATACACACACTCATGAGAGAGAAAAGCATAATCTAATGGTACAAAATCATTGCTCTCATACTCTCACAATTTTTGGCTCTCACAAGATCGACCCTCATATATATCTTGTAAATTTGGAGGATAAGAGTGGTTGGCATTGAGGGGCAGCGGACTCTTTTTTACATGGGATGTTGGATTAAGAACACTTGAGTATCAATGTCAGGTATGTTTGTTATTTGGACTGTATTGGGTTGAGTTGGGGTATCCTCTTGTGAATAGTAACTGTTTGGATGGTTGTGAGAGGTGGAAGGGATTGGAATGATAAATGTGATGTGACATTGATTATGTATTATATTAAATTTTCAAAGGATTATAATATGTTTCTATATTAAAATTTTTATTTGAACGTGGTTAAAAGGTATTATAACAAAGAAAATGTACGATCCATACAACTAATTCCTACTCAAGAATGCGGGGATAGGTAGTGGGGTATGCAGATTACCTTGGGTTAACTTGGCAACCAAACAGGCCTTAAGGTCAGCAGATACCCCGATTGACCCGTGTACATCTAGACTTAAACTAATAGATACTCATTTTGAAATGATAGATCGGATATCCATTATATCATGACCCGTGCCCCATCTAACATTTCCATGTTAAAAAGCCCCAAACGATTAGATACCGATGTCGATATTGATGCAGTTACAATATTGGCGAATATAGAAATTAAATGGGTTACCAAGTCATTAATTACAGGTCGAATACATGGATTAATAAAAATCAATATTGTATGTATTAGATTAAATTCATCTACATCGTATGACTCATACATGATGACATTTTGCATCCATATATGTGTCCAAAACTAAATGAGCATAGATACAAATGTCAAAATTTGAATTAACAATTGGGTACGATAATGTGTCAGATATCGGCCCCAACCGATATATCTATGTACATACATCCAAATATGATGATAATGAATATAAACGGATACACATTGGAGCATCCAAATATGATGATACATATATCCAAATTTTAAAATATTTATTCATTTATGTTGATTGAGCAATTATGTGGGGGAGGGGGATGTGGACCTATGCGGCCCTAAATTTATGCCCAAGTATAGTGTTTAAATGATAGCTAATAGAATTGTACCGGTAAAAAAATATTTCTAATAGAAGTGTACCTGTAAAAAAACATTTTTCCACTTGCATACATCAAGATCCATGACCACTGGAGTGGAATATCTCATCTCGAAGTAAGTCTAATAGTACTGTGAAAAATTTAAAAAGCATTAGGGGTGATGAAATCCTCAAATGTGTTGCACACACCTCCCGGTGTGCAGAGCCACACACCACCCGATGTTGAGGGACGCACTGTGTGATTGATTTTGTGTTATTTAATAATAAATTAATATTTTGACCTTATTATCTATCTAAGTATAACTTAATAAGACACACTTGGCTACATTAACTAAAATGTAATGTGATAAAAAAAATTATCACAACACAAGCTTCACATTGACATCATACAACTTCACCCACATATTATCTTAGTTATTGTCAGTATATTAAAAAAACTCGTAAATGAAACTATATTATGCTTAACATCAAACACATGAATATTCTAAGTATACACTAATTGTGGTCTTTCTATTGTTTTTTGGTAATAGGTGGTAATTATGATGCATTGTATAGAATTCTTATTTCAATTCGCTGAATCTGAAGATGCTCCGTCATTAACCACCGAAGTCTGGCAGTCCAAATGAAGTCCGGTACCTCAATCAACCATCGCAACTTGAACACTCTTGGGATTACGACGTGCCCAGTTCCCAAGAAGTCCATGTTCGTAAAAGCGACAGATAAGGATAAGTCCTCCAAAATAAAAGTTTGTACCTCCAAAGTTCTGTGGGTCATATTAAGCACTCCAGATCCTTGCAAGTAACAAGGGATATTGTATCCCCCCATGAAATGGAAGCTCATATTTTTCATAACCCCTTAAAACCTCTTCCACTGGAGGATCCAGATGAGTTATGTCAACCCAAATAGAAATATGGAAGTATGAACAGAAGAGCTTGAGCATAAAAACTTGCATAACTAATGCGAAATCCACTGCATGATCCAATTTGGGATAAAAAAACCCATACCTTTTATATATGATAAAAAATGAGATTAGAGAAGTTGGCAGTATCACAAGCAATCAATGATCTTTATTGTAATATGATCCATATCTAACCACCCACACTCTCTCCAATAATAACTCCGACAAGATTTGATGTAACCATCAAAACTATTATCATCCTTCTAGTATAAAGGGATATAAGTTATTCCGTGAACTTCAACAACAAAGATGTTCTAGGAGACATATGTTGTAGGCCTCGTGAAATCACATTAATTTTTTTAAGTCTCATCTGCACAATGTGCTTGTATGAATTCCTCGCAGAGGCAAAAATATTGATATACTCAAACGTATCGAAAGAGCCTTCAACATAGCTGTGTGCTATCAACATGAAAGGGGAAATGATCCTCCTAAAGTGCTCTTCACAATGGCATGTCCTCTTACGCATATTAGCAAAAATCATATCTTCAATATCATCATTTGATGGAATCGCACGATCCATCTTCCTTTCGACCTCTAAGGGAAGGATCCAATCTCGAAATTCACTCATATCTCTCCTCCAAAAGACGTACAATAGAGTTCTGTAAATGAGCGAAGGAGCATTGTAAGATACCAATGCACACGCCAACACATGTACACAAACATACTCATGCACTCACACATATACTAAACTCACATACATACACCAGCACACACATACCACCACACAAACATGTATTCATGCACACACTAACACATGCACATCATTACACACAAACATACGTGTATTGAACATCTATTGTTTCTCTTAGTCATTTCATTATACACATACATTGCATAATAAAGAAAAAATTATAGGAAACAAAAAACCTATCATTAACTAATTATATACATTAAAGAACGAACATCACATATTAACACTTAGACTTCAAGACACACACATACAGCTTGCATTCCTAAATCACGTATAATCAGAAATCAAACATCACTACGTGTTAAACTAATGATTACACAATCAAAAAAATAACATATAACCTAAAATCTAGCATAGATGGTGAAAAAATACTGAATAAATATAAAATCTAAACACATCATTTCTCTGTAAATATGCAAAAAAAACTAAAACAAATGAGGGGAGTCGTTGAAATTCCTTGAGGAAGGGGATAGTGGGCAAGAGGGAGGTGATAGATGCTCGTCATTAGCAGTGGAGCTGCGTCGAAAATCGTCGGAGAGGGATTTGGGGGAGGAGATTGCATACGAAATGAGCTCTGGAATTGGGCTTGCATTATGTTTACAAAAGCTGACGAGCACACTTGAATGCTTTCCCGGTGGCATGACAGTGCTCGCCTGGCTTTTCACATGCACCTGCAAGACCCGCACCTCAAATCTCAAATGGGCGAGTATACCGGGCAGGCACTTTGTGTAATCTAAGTGCTCGCCCACATGCAGGAGAGCACATGTGCTTGCTAGGTTCAAGCTAGCCTCTGCACGTTAATCACGCCTTTTGTAGTGTTTGGATGCCTCATTATATCCCACGGGAATGGTGATCTTCGCATGAAAAACGAAAGAAAGGGGTCGAGGTGGCACGAAAGGGTTCAAAGATATGGAAGAGGCTTGATTATATGAGGGATTGAGTTGGTGTGCTTTCGAGTATGGGGTGATGAGCCCGTCCACACAAAATTAGGTTATTATTAGATTGGGTATTAAAATTTCCAGGTACTTTATCTCCTACAGGTTGTAGAGTATGTACCCGATTTGATCATCTGTTGGCATGGAGCTCCAAAATCTTAAATGCACATGTCACACATAAGGAATGCCATCATGGTGGATCTACTACTGTGGTTCCTGCAGCTTTGACGCCCTCCGGTGGGTCTACCACTACAATGCCTGCAGATTGGATGGTATCGTCATTTCTCTCTCTCTCTTCTCTATCATTACTTTTTTATTTAGCACCTTTGAAACTCAGTTTCACTATCAGAGAAAAAAGTTCGAATTAGAATGTGTGGATGAAAAAGGTCGAGGATAGAATCATCTTCAATGGTCACGAAGGGGAAATAACATTAGGTCTCACCATTCTCAAATGAGAATGACTTTTCATTTGAGTCGGAAAGGAAGTAACACCAAGTCATAGGTGGCACGAGACGATCTCGAATAGATGAAACATACATGTCAATCAATGAGACTCTCCTAGACGAGGTGGAAGAGTGGTTGATATCAATCTGATGTTTAGATGCCTGATCGATGGTCCTCTTTCTCTCTCTTGATATGATCAGTTCTTCTAGCACTAAAAGGCTACTCATGTTTAACCGTCATTCTCAATCATAGAAAATACAAATGTGGTGAATGACTTTCGTATTCAAACTAGTTGTTTCTTATCCTACAGAGACTGTGCTTGTAATAAGAGCATCCGTCGACAAAAGGGTCACCAAAAAAAGATCATTTCACGACCATTGAGATGAAAACAATTGGAATCATTTCGATACTAATTTGTTTGATCACTTTAACTGAGAAGGTATGCGGTTCAGATCTCTACAACCTTCGTAAATCCGTTGTTCATCAATCGATGGAGTTCTGACGTGAAAGGGGCAAGGGAGGATGACATGGGACAATCATTGTGAACGATTGTTTTTTTCCATCTCGCGAACCACGCGGTTGGGGTATGGAGCCATAAGAGTGGTGGGGCCCCTTATTTGAGAGGAGAAATAATGCAAGCGTTGGGGTGCCCTAAGCATGTGCACGAGAATGACTTTCATTTACCTCGAAAAGGAGGTCATACCAAGTTGTATGCGGTATGAATCTTTCAAAAAACAAAGTTGTAGGTGGTATGAGATAATATTGTATCTACGAGAACATGTAAGGTAGACTAGTCAATGAGAGGCTCACAGGCTCGGAAAAGAAGTCAGTCCGCTCCTCCATTCTCGACACAAGAGGACATGAAGGGGAGCTTGAAGGTCAAACAAGAGATGTAAGTAGACCTGGCCAATGGGTTGGGGGCCCGCCCACCCAGCTCGTTCATGGGTTGGGCTTGGGCAAGAGATTTTGGGAATGGGCTGGCTTGACCCGGCCCGCTCTCTGGCTCGCTCGTCAATTGGGCGGGCCATGGGCATGCGCCCTAAAACCAATCCGGAACGACCAGGCCAGCTCATATAAAAATATATATTTAAAAACTATATTTTAGATATATTTAATATAATATACTTCAACTTTTTATTTTACATTATTAATATTACATTTTATTTTATAATTTATATGCAATGTAACACATATTATGGTTTCTTGGATTTAGAAAGATTAGATGATGCTAAAAAAACTTAATTATCTTCATAGATTTGATTAAAAAATAATAAAAAGTACTTCACATTTGGCCCATGGGCCGGACCGGCCCAAACCTAGGTCGGGCTTGGGCCTTGAAGTATGGCCCGTGGATCGAGCCGGACCGGGCCTTGGACAAGGGGTTTTAAAACCCCGGCCGGCCCGGACTTTGGCTGGGTCTAGATGTAAGTAAAGGTTTAAAGATGTCTGGACTTTAATTCGTATACCAAACTTTGCATACTTCAGGTAGGTTATAAAGCCTAGAACTTTGTTTCTCTCAGATCTTATATCATAAGATCCGACTTGTCAAGAGAAAACCAACGGAATTTGTTTCGTATGAATCGGACTTCATTTGGAATTGTTATGATTTTGGAAGAAAGATAAGTAAGGAGACTTAAGATGTTATTAATCATTGATGATCGTCATTGAGACTAATTAAACATGATTAAAGAAACTAATAATGGATTGGGGATTGTTAATAATCATTAGCGAACACTAATAAATGATTAGTAACAGTTAGGTCCAAGTGACAAAAGTTAAATTGTGATTAGTAAAAGTTAATAACGATTAGCATTAATTAAGCGTCATTAGCGAATCTTGTAACTTGAGCCCTATGTTTCGGATAAGCTTTGGCCAAAATCACAGGTCAAAATCATGGCTGATAACCACAGTTAAGGGTAAAAGCATAGTTTACTAGCCATGGTTAGCGGTTTTATAGAGCCTATAAATAACCCACCTACCCATTCATTCTTTACAATTTCCACTACCACCACCACCCCAAGGGTTAAAGTTGAGAGGTCGGGTGAAGGAGTGGGAGTCGGGGAAGGAGCGCTCGTGAAACACTGCTGGGAGAACGAGGAGGAGGAAGGTACGATCCTCTCTTAGTTGCCTTCGTGAGTAAGCTCTAACTTGAGCTAGGTTTTTCGATTCTTTTTTTCTTTTTCAGCTTGGGTTCGATTCATCTTCCTTTCTGATTCGTTTTCTATTGTGGTTCGAGGAGGAGTATGTGTAACACCCTACTTAGATGCGGGTGGCTATGCTATGCACGTCAGCGAAATCTGTGATTCGTCACACCTTCACTCATATAAGACGCGTGGTGTCAACCGATTCTCCACCGCTTATAGTTCTATTAAATTCTTGCCATTTTGCTTCTATACTTATTTTGAAGGAGAAATATGAGTAACACCTACTTAAGTGCATGCAACTATGCACATCAGTGAACCCTGTGATACGTCACACCTTCACTCATATAAGACGTGTCGTTTCCAATGATTCTCCATTACTTGTAGTTCTTTCTTTCTATTTCGGTGTTGCTATCCTCTCTGTTTTTCTTTTGAAAAATGTCCCGATATAAGGGGACACTCTGTCGAATTTTTTCGAGAAATATGTCCCAGTACGTGGGGAAACTCTGTCGAAATTTTCCTATAAATATCACCTCGTATAAGAGAGGGCTCAACTGAAATTTTAAGAGAAACACATGTTCTTCATGTTATTTGTGCTCTTCATGTGTTCTTCGCGTTCTTCGTTCGTTCTTCCCGTTCTTGTCACATTCTTATAATTTTTTTACGAAAATAAAATTTGATCATTTCAGGAGCCACAAATCATCCTTTATGAAAAAAATTACAGTAAAGCACTGCATACGTGAGAGAAAGTTTGATTAGGTAATGAAATGATTCCTTTTGTTGTTGGGTTTTCACACGATATCACTGAAAAACTTGATGTTATGTTATTCGCTACGAAGAACCCTAATTTGGCTATTTTGAGAAAATATGGAAAGGTGCTTTGTAATTTCCACTAAAATAATGTCTAAGCATCGAATAGATGCAATGGCTTGGAAAATTATGATTTGGGAGTTAACATATTCATAAATATGAGTGCATATACATACGTGTGTGTGCGCGCGCGCGTGTGCATGTGAGGCTATACTCAATGTTGATGATTATGCAAATCAAAGACTTAATGAAAGAGTTACATCATGGGAATTGATGCATTGAGTTAGATCCTGAAAAGGATCGTATCTTGCATTAAGAATGCTTGGGAGCAGAACTACGTGTCTGGCATGCAACCTGTAGGTTTGTTGGAGGGAACCTGTATTAGCATTTCTCACCTACGTGGAATACGGTTGCCCTGTTATGATAAGTGTGCATGAAATGAATGATTTATAATGCGTAATATTAGGTGCCAATATATTAGGCTGAATGACGGAAAATGTGGTCATGCCATATGGAGGCACGTGTGGTTCAATAAGAACCGGGTCACGATAACATATATTTAAAGCCGCTAGTTCATATGATTAAAGGTTAACATGGGATTTTAAGCAGCTGAGTCCTTGAGGACAGTGCGCTCCTTTGTTAGCTAGATCGAGGGTTTGAGATACTAGACAATAAAAGAAAAGAAAATTGACAGGGTAGTATTGGAGGATTGCTCGAGGCGACGTGCAGAGACATAAGCTTACCAGATCAACGCAATCTCCAATCCTGAAGTGTCCACAACTTCGGAGTCCATATAGTGGTGGGTTATTTCTCTAGACCAATCCCTATCGTGGAATAGAAGGAATACGACTTAAACTAATGAGAAAGAATGAAACTTTTCAAGAAAATAAGTTTTGAAAAAAATACACAATTTATTTTTCTTATTCGTTACTTAGCATTCGCTAATTGTTATCCTATGAGTTATAGAAAATCCAACAGGTGTCGATGAGCCATCGCAAGGACTTTAGTATTCCAGTCAGCTAACATAAACAACCATCTAGCCAGCCACAATAGCTTTATTCTATAAGGTAATTGGTAAACTTTTTTTTTATATTTCCTTCCAGCAGATGTACATGTAAATGGTTATAGTGGGACAAAGTATCATATAGGCTTTATTTTGTGAATGGAAAAGAATTAAATATTTACATATGAGGTATTTTGAGTTGCATTCTCTTTCTGAATGTTAGTTGTGATTGCTGAATGAATTATTGGTGAGTAACCGGATCTATATATGGGGAGGATCCAACAACCCGAAATTGAGGTCATGACATAGGTAAACTGCACATTCCAAAAAATTGCATCCCATCGAATATTTCGTCCTCTAACTCCTAAATATGAATCTTTCACATTTAACTCCTCCCAGATTTGACTTGAACCTAACTGACATAGTGGGATTTCCCCCTGTCACTTCTCGTAAAACCTAGCAATTTTTTCACCATTACATTGCTTGGCCATTTATGTATTATATCTATATGTAATGTTACAATTGTGATACCATGTCCATATTGTGATTGGAATTTGACTCCTCCACCCAGCCTCAATGCATAAATGTGCTAGCTGCAAGCCTCGCTTGCTCACCTTGTTGTGATTTGAGTAGGATTTGACTTGATGAACTTTCTTCTGAAATATTTTTTTAGTTAATAATGTAACAATTGGAAGCGAAATATGTTGTGATCTATGAAATCAATTCCCAGTAGGAAATCAATATTATCTAGTTCAATGTTTTGGCTCTTGTAGTCATGTATGTCTTCAATTTCGAAGTCGATGCCCTCATCTCTGGCATAATTTCCTTCGTTAAATTCATTTGTTTCCTCGGAGGAATTACCAATCCATTCTGTAATATTATGGGCCTCAGTCTCGATATATTATTAAGAATTAGTAGCCAAGACAACTTGTTGGTTTGGACCCAACTGGAGCCCATAATCACAACCTAAAATGCTTAAGCCTAGGTTGTCTAGTAGTAGCCTCCACTACTTATAAACTACTATTACAGTTTGTGTTTTGGCTACGAGTGGTGTTCCACCATCGACTCCCATCAACCACTTCCGGAGCCTCAAAGTTAGTTTTTATCTAGGATTCGTGACATGTGAAACCCTAAATATAACCCAACAAACCTGTTAACCTTAACCCTAAAAACTATCAATATTTGTAAATCATAAATCCCATAAGAATAATAAGGCCGATACATATATGGAATGAGAAAAGCCTTCATCCCTCCAAGAGCCTCCATTAATCCCGTAAAATCTAAAATCCCATTGGGAATGAAATCACACACCTACTTTAATGCGATGATGGAGATGTTCTTCGCAATGGGAGGATTCATGCGATCGCAAGAAGAAATGGAGTGACGATGATGAAGAATTGAGGGAGACGATGATGAGAGAGGAGCTAAGTCGATGCTAGCATGCTATCTGATACTTGGTCTCCCGCCACATTGATGTGTCATGAAATGTATCTCCCTCCACATGATTACATCGATATTCGGGTATCTAACCTCACTTCATACATCTAACCACGATCGCAGATGTATAAGTCAGTTGACTAGGTCGATTAGTCGAGTCGGTAGAGTGCCGACTACTCGGTCCGATTAGTTAGCCGATTTTTGCATAGAGATTCCATTCTTTTATTTTTTATTTTTTTAAAAGCATACTTATTCTAATATGCTTAATGCCTTATTTAAATTGAATCACTTCTTTATATTTTATTATGATAATATAGAGAATGCACGAATCATTTTAAATTAGATGTGAATATATGCATAAAAAACAGCTATATATAATAATTAAAAACATCAAAATTGACTAGAGGTCGATTAAATTCAATTAGTCGCCTGATTGTCTAGTAATCCTTAGTCAGTGACCCGACCGACTAAGTATCGACTACCGACTTCAGCAACCTTGAACCCAATTAGTGAGGGATGCACCTGATATTTCAAAATAGGTAAAAATATAATTGATATTGCAACATATAAGGGGGAAGAAATGATAAAATCCCTTTCGCGATACTTTTCCCTTCTCAAGAACACCCCTTGATATACCCTATAATTCAAGGGTTCTTCCGATACTTCACGAGGAAAATATTGCCGGAGCGAAGCGCGTAGGCATTACGCTCACATTTTTCGCCCTTCGCGGTTTGGGGATTTTGGAAGAGAGAGATATCGAGAAGCGGATCGTGATTAACTGCTCGTTTTCGCCCCTCAACTCTCCCGATCCATCATGGTATCGTCATCTCTCCTGTTTCAATCTCTTCATGATGTGATATGCGTGTGTAATTAGACATTGATGCAACTTATGATATCACGGCATTAGGGTTTAGCTCGATATGAAATTCTGGACAAGTAGACGAGTCTTGGTTCGGTGCTGTTGTCTCTTAAATTGTTTCGAGTGATTTAAGTTGATATATTTGTTTATGGGTTTGGATTTGTGTGGTGAAGGATGATCCCGAACTGGAAGCCATCAGGCAGAGGAGGATGCAGGAGTTGATGGCACAAAAGGGCGGGGTGAGCGATTGCTGCAAGTTTCCGCATTGCCTTCTTGCGCATGGCGCTAACGTCTTTTTTTCCTTTGTTGTTCTCAGGGTAACCAACAAAATTCTGCTCAGCGGAAAGAACAGGAAGATGCTAAAAGGTTTGTTCTTGCAATGCTGTGGATAGATGCATTCTTTTTTAAGGAAAGCTACGCTCTTGTTGAGAACGGAAAACATAGAGTATTACATGAAACAATAACAAAGAAGAAAATAAGAAATGGACGAAATAGAAGGGGTTTGTAAGCATAGGTGGACGATAAGAAATGAACCTTAGAGACGTCCAAAGTATAATTATCGAGTCCAATATTCCTCTCCTCAACTTATGATTAGCGTTCTTCTAAAGATAAAAATAAATATGTTGCACACACAGACATGTATAAATGGTATCTAGAAGTGTCCAAGGTCAAAGACACTATCTGTGATTAAAGAAAATAGGTCAATCCGGCAGTGTAGATTGATGGAGATCAAGCCTGTAACTACACATGGAAGATGGTGATGGGAGGCAGATGACGATGGTGTGCAGCATGAAAAAGATGGAGAGAAATCGTGGACCGAAAAGGGAGCCGGAAAAGAGTCAGGTTGCAAGAGTTGTGAGGTTATCTGGGATGACTGAGGTTTGAAGGCTGATGGAGATGCGGAATAAGGAAGTCTGAGCTGAAAGTGGCAATAGCTACTGAGAAGGGGGACAAATAATAGGGTGAGAGGAGACACTTTTTGGTATATGTTGTGATAATTGTTACATGTCACTGGAGAAAAGGAAGAAATGGGTGAAAATCACACTAACAGTAGCAGGAACCCAAATAAATGCAGAAGATCCTGCAGTAATTGTACTGTAGGAGAGTATGTTCTTCATACAATGCGTTTTAGAGGATTGGTGAATGGGTTTTGCTGAGCGTATTTAAAAAAATGTGCCTTGAGGCGCTGCGAGGTAAACCTTGCGCGATTTTGGAGGGAAATGGCCTTGAGACTATATCTTCAGAAAGCATGGGAGGTGCATGGCAGTGAGGCTATGAGGCAAAAGCCGTGGAACTGAGGCACCACCTCAATTTCATTATGGAATAAAATCATTTTTATTATAAGTAGTCCCCCAAGTTTATTGAACACCAATCAACAGCTTATCCTTTGGCGAAATGAGACCAGAGCATTTCCCACCGATGATCGAGGAGTATTTGCGATTCGATGATCGTAATCTGGATAAAAAGATTGATCCTCAGAGCGGTGCTGACAGGATGGGGCTCCCGATGACGCTTCCGAGTCATAGGACATTTAACCTACCGATGACCCATTGCACCACAACCAAAGCAACGGGGAGGCGTCGAGCACACGAAAGCACGATGGTCATATCAACCGCACCTGTAACCCAGTTGGCCATGTTTGCGATAGGACACCAATGTTGATGCAAACGGCTTTTTTCGCGGCGACGAAATAATATATATTTTTTTGTGGATATTTGGTAGAAGAACGAGATGGGTTGAGAAGAGAAATCTCGTCGGTAACGCGGGATTGAAGGAGGAGAACTGCGGAGATCGCGTGGAGGGATAAGAGAAAGAGGGAGATACTGAGATAAACTCAATTTTTCATAATACTTGACTGAATAAAAACAATGGGCTACCCTCTCTTTATATAGGAGAGATGGGTTTACAAAAATAGTAAACTAATTTAAATTGACAACCGACTTGCCTAAACTGAATCTAACTAATTAATTGACCCAATTTCAAATTAAAATCTACGAAATAAACGTTGAGATCACATGCGATCTCGATTATTTAATTAGACAATTACGACAACCTAAAAACGTAAATAAAATTGACTACTAATAAATTAAATAAATATGGCCCTATAATTTGGGATCACGCTGCATCAACTCTCCTCCGCTTTAAAAATTCGTCTCCCGACGAATTGCTTGATGTAGGTGCGTGCTGGAGAATTCATCCTTGAACTGTAGCATCAAATGCCTTTAATTAGGTCTTCTTCAATGTTACGTTTGTAGTTTTTCCTAGGGCATCTCTGCAATTTTCGTACCCCTTTATTTAATGCCCTTTTGTTGGAAAAGTTTGTCCCTGTGACCTTAATATAACAAATTTTGCAAGGATGGGTTTTGCTGCAAATAGTCCCACTCAAATCCCAATCCCTGTTTCCACGGGATTGGTTGTACGAGGGAAGAAGATTAGGGGAGTCGTCTAGGACTCCTTCCACTCGTCTTAGGCAGCGTCGGGCCCTAGGGCTTCGCTTCCTGTGTTGGCGGCGGAGTTGGAACTGCAGGGGATGCGCGTGTTCGGGGCGTTCGCAGTGCGGGCTGGCGAGAAGGGACAAGGCCGCGCGGGGCGGCGGTCGGGCGGCGCGCGCTACAGTGTGGGGTTCAGTTTTGGAGGTCGCCGCCACAACGGTGGCAAGGGACTCGGCGCAGGCGCAGGCGGCAGTCGCGTGGGGGGTTCACGTGATGATGGAGGTGGTGGGTCATGTGCAGAGGTAGCGGCAGTTGGGGGGAGGGCGCAGTCGGGGAACAGTTGTAGGGCGGCAGGCGACACAACCGGTGGCGGATGGGGGGTTGTTTGCGGAGGTGGCGGCGGTATGGGGGTGGTGGCTGTGCGGGTACCGCGAGCAGGGGAAGGACCGTGGGCGGGGAAGGGGGTTGGGTCGGAACCACCGGGATTGCAAGCATGGGGCCCGAATGTGTGGGGCTGCCAAGGTCGGACTGCAGTGGGGCGGGAGCCGCAGGGAGGGAGGGAGGGTTCGCGGAAGGGTCGGAGGTGTCTAGGGGGGACGCTGCGGCAACGGGGGTTGGTGACGGGGTGGCCGATGAGGCGTTTGTCGATTCCGGGGAAGTTTGTAGGTCTGGAATTACCTGGACAGCGAGCGTATCAGCCTTTTCTCCTTCCGAAATGGCCTGGACAGCGGCCGTTTCTTCGTGGACAGCGAGCGAATCGTCTTCCACAGCGAGGCTTCCTTCGTTAAAACTCGCGGCAACGGCTTCGGTAGTCGGCGGATTTGATTGGTCGGCGCATAGGGTCTCGAAGTTGGCCACAAGGGCCCGAAACTCGGAGTGGATTGTGGTTTGCAAGTGATGCAAATCACGTAACATGCGCTCCGTCTCCTTGTCGTAGTCGTCGTTGGCTCATCGTTTTCTGTCGGGCGAATGATGGTCCCTTGATGCATGTCGGTGCGAGTATCGGGACGGATCGTCAGATCGTGGGGACGATCTGTAAGCCATGCTCTGATACCAATTGATGCAAACGGCTTTTTTCGCGGCGACGAAATAATATATTTTTTTGTGGATATTTGGTAGAAGAACGAGATGGTTGAGAAGAGAAATCTCGTCGGTAACGAGGGATTGAAGGAGGAGAACCGCGGAGATCGCGTGGAGGGATAAGAGAAAGAGGGAGATACTGAGATAAACTCAATTTTTCATAACACTTGACTGAATAAAAACAATGGGCTACCCTCTCTTTATATAGGAGAGATGGGTTTAAAAAAATAGTAAACTAATTTAAATTGACAACCGACTTGCCTAAACTGACTCTAACTAATTAATTGACCCAATTTCAAATTAAAATCTACGAAATAAACGTTGAGATCACATGCGATCTCGATTATTTAATTAGACAATTACGACAACCTAAAGACGTTAATAAAATTGACTACTAATAAATTAAATAAATATGGCCCTATAATTTGGGATCACGCTGCATCAAATGTCCAACTGTCCTCACCCTCTCATCCTCTTATTTACGGGTCCTCGCCACCTTGGATTCGAGATTGGTAGCCTTCTCCTCCATCTTCTCCCCTTCATGAACAACCCTCCGCAGTTGCTCTCTCCTATGCCGAGAGTTTCCATCCCTGAAGACCCAGTCCTTCGGCGAGAATTTGCCACGATACTGCTTCACAATCATTTGGATCTCCTTTCCTGGATGAAATTTTTGTATAAAGTGATCACCAATTTAGATTATTAGTTATGATTTAGTTTCTTTTATGATTATTGTGGTATTTAATGAGCATCCTTATCTTTTCACCTTATATTGTCATATGTTTTCCGTTTATCAAGGAAAATACATACTATCTTAAATTTGCGGTGAATTTTTTATTACACGTAAAACTTTGCTAATTGTTATAATGCTGGGAAAATATGGTTTAGTAATTTTTTAACTTTTGGATTCAATAATGTCGTAATGAATGAATGGAGTGTAAAGTAGAAGTAGACTTCCAACCAGCTATGGGATGAAAACTATGAAAAGACATGGATATGTGTTTTGTTTTTATTCATATGTCTTTATTAACTTATAATTTTATTAATTTAATTACTCTTCGTAAGAACTGAGGCTTAGCCTCAACTGCTTCGAGGTTTACATCTTGCTTTACTTGTAGGGAACCTCCTTAACTTGCCTATCGGTCTATAAAATCTTGGTCATATAAGTTAGCTGTCTACCTCTGAAGATGGATAAATATTCTCTCTCAGTGTCAAGAGGTCGTATAATTGGTCTTCACAGCGGAAGGAAAATGACGTTTATTGTGCTTTTGGAGGATTAAAATGTTTGCTGATGTTGTATCAGATTTTGTAAGGTTTAGACATGCCATTAGCTTTGTTGAATCACTCTTTCAGTAGGATATTTAAGATACTAGTTTCAGCCAAGTTTGACGCTATATTCTTTAACAAAATAATAAAATTTAGAAATTATGCAAACAATAGTATCTTGCCTTATGAAACTAATACCCACGGTCCCACACCAGAAGTAGGCATTTTCTCACATATTAAGTAGGCTATGGGGTTTCTTTGCCTCCGGAGTTGTACTGCCCATACTTCAGTTGTGTCACTTGTGTGGTTCCTGGATCTTGAGAAATAAAAAAAGAAGCATATCATAACCAACCTTGAAAGTAACTTCAGACAAGTCAGTTTTTAGGGATTTTATTTATTTTGCAACTTTTTTCTTAAAAGTTACCTGTAGTCTATCATATTGCCTTCATTGTTATAGCACCATGATTCCTTGATATGGTCTCAACATTCTTTTGCTATTTTCCCATGGTATATCATGGATTCTAAAGCATTCTAATTCCTTAAGATCACTACCTTTTCCAAGGATTTTGGAGAGAAATGAATGGACACTACCCGAGTTGGGTAGGCTATCATGTTGCCTTCACTGTTATAGCGTCATGATTCCTTGATACGATCTCAAGATTGTTTTATTTGTTTTTCGATGATATATCGTCTGTTCTAGAGCATTCTAATTCCACAAGATCACCACCTTTTCCTCCAAGGATTTTAGAAAGGAAGGAATGAACACTACCCAAGTTGGGTATTCATCCAAATGGTTCTCCGAGGCATTTTGTGGGATGCTAACAATTTGAAGTGTCTCAGGGAAGCGGAAGAGCGGAGGCAACTGATGCTTACTCAGATTCTGTCATCTCAGGCAAGGGAAAGGCGTAAGTAAACATTTTGGAGCTTGTCATCCTTAATATGTCCAATGACTGCCCTTCATATGGAATGTGATGAGTCTCCATTTGCATATTAAATTATGCTTTGACCTTTTTAATCATTACACGTTTGCCATTTATTTTAGTGGAATTTCTGGGATTTGATTGCTCTTTCTATCACATTTTGAATTTTCTTTTTAAGCAATTTATTTATTATTTATGTTTTAAGGTCCATGTCAAAACATTTTCTCGTGACAAGAACTGTGTTTTGCTAAACATGCTAATGAGAATCTGTGAAAATGTGGTAAGAATTTTAAATGCGTTAGTAGCATCAGTTTATATTAGTGTAGGAGGGGGATGATTATAATTAAGTTTAAATATGAGGCACACTTATCATTTTTGTAATAAATATTTGATACCCTATCTTTGTTCCTTTCAGGCAAGATGAAACCCGGAATAGTTTTTTCCAGTGCAGGATTTGGGTTTCAACACACAGAGAACATCAAAATTGTCAATCACACCACCATAAACCACTCACCTTTCTTGTCCCATACTAGGAAATATGGTTGCTTTTATAGATTCTGAAACTCGAGAAGAGATGCATTTGATAAAGGGATTTTTACACCATGAACTCTTAAAACTTTGTAAATTACCTTGTATTTTTTTGTAATTATCACCTAACCCCATGTAAACTTGCTCCATCATACATCACAACCTCTATCGTCAATTTTAACTTTATTTGAATCAATAGCTTGAGTTACTCTATCCATAAAAATTGTATGGTGGATCTTCCACCACCTCTCTCCTTCCATAAAAAAAATGATCAGCACTATGGCACTCATGCCTTAGCCTTCGAGTGGGAGGACGAGAGATTGGCAACAAACTAACTCTGCGTACTTGCCACAGGGCCCTTAATCATACGGAGGAAACATAACCACCTTGAAATTTGTGTTTTCTTCTTTAATCTTTTATCTTTGGGCAAATTATAAAAAAGACCCCAACTATACCTTGATTCCAAATTATGGGCCTCATTTTTCTGATGTAAGAAAGAGGGTATTGAACTTTCAACTTTAGGGTTTATCATTGACATAAAAGAGTTGCGGAAGCTTACAAAACATCATTCTTTGTTACATTTGAAAAAAATGAGGCTTGTGAATGGGATTTTGAGGGAGATTTTGCAAAGGGGACATCCCCAATCCCAGAATTGGGGGGCATCGAATTTTGCTAATTAGCAAAAGGGGCATGGGCAACATTTGAAATACTCCTTTCTCTCTCCGCCTCCTAAAAATGCCATCTCCAATGCCGCTCTTACTTATGTGGATTCGTGAGCAGTACTTGAGACGCCGCCCATAATTGCCAACTCCAACCACCTTTACCTTTGATATTTTTTTATATTTGCATGGGATGTAAATATATTATTCCTTAACAAATCTAATGGAACACATAAGTATTTTTCATTACACAATCAAATCTTTATTTGGATCTTCAACAAATAAATTCCATATTATTATCGCACATGCATAAAAAGTAAGAATGTCCATTTTTATTTGTATTCATATATGCAATAAATAAATCATCATCATTATTCATATCCTAATCTTAAAAAAAGTACATGTTTATATTTTGTTTAAAATTGCATAAAATAGCCAACAAATACGAATATATTTGTCTCAAAATGCACTCACATTTTAATGTCTATATTTTAATTATTAATTTTTTTGTTGATATTTTATTATTTTTAGGTTTAATTTATTATTTTTAATTTAGTATTGTATAAGGATGGCATATTCTTACTTTATGAGATATCATTATTTTTTTTTGGATATTTGGGAAGGAAACATATTTTGTGGACGTTTTGAATTTTTTGAATACACTTAACATCCAAAAGGGGGATTTGTACCCACTTAAATGGTTTGGTGTTAGTGCAGTGTGCCTACCATCCAAAAGACTATGGTTCAAATCCCCCCTTGTGGGGGTTACGTTAGGTTGTCGACAACCGGACTAAAAGATAGTCAAATGTTTCAACATGGATTTGAGCAAGAATCCATGTAGTCGACCCTACTTATAGTGGGAGAAGGCTTCACCATTTTTACACTTAACATCTTAGATAATATGTTGTTCTCTTCCTCTTTAAAAGTGCAAAAAACATGTTTAAAAAAGGAGGGGGGGATCACACATTACAATGTGGAAAATGGTGATGAATACTAAACTCGAATATTCCTTCAAAAATATGGCATCCTCTATTGAGTATTGAGAGTAGTACCTATGAAAAGACACATTACGATATTATGTAAAAAAATACATGTAACGCAGAAGATAAAACTATTTCCACACATGACGAAATCTGCTCATAAAACTTTTATGAGGTGTTGGACTTATTTGACGTTGTATCTGTGCAATTGGTCTTCCTCGAACATTTCTTTGGGAACATGCAGGATCCTTCGATTCCTCTAATTGCCCGATGTTGAGTGTGAGACTATCTTGTTGTGTTGGTATTGATTGTTCTTGTTGTCCTTCCTCTTTTTAAGACTCGAGTAGAAGATATTCATGGTTGCTGAAGTTGCGGAAGTGTTCAACAAGAGCCCTCTCAATCTCCCTATCCCCTCGGATGGTAGTTTCCGCCACATTTAGCTCGAAAATCTTGTTTCTCCTTCTCCTACCGTTGGCCATTGCATGGAAAAACTTGGTATTCGCATCTCCCTCCTTCACCCACTTTTGTCTTGAGACTCTTGACCTTTGTCGCCACTCCACTTCTCTTCGTCTATCGTCCTCTGCAACCACATGCTGCTGCACTCCCCTGGCAAGCACATCCTCACTGCTTAACGGTCGTAGAGCTTCTTTGTCATCCAACCTCAAAATCTTCGCCACCGCCTTTTCTCGGTTCTCAGATATGTTTCACCGCCACTTGCTTTTTATGCTCCATCAACATACACTGCAATGATTTTTGCTTCTGTGCCAATGTTTATGTCGCTGACCCTTCAACCTGCAATGAGCTCCAGAACCCCTTCACCATCTCTCTGCCAAGACTTTTCAAACATGAACCTTGATTTCGGAATCAATCTCTCCCCCGAGTCCCAAATAATGGGTGTGTGGTCCGACCGCGACCTCGGGAGAGCACGTGACATAGAAAAGGGGAATACCTCCAGCATTTTGACCGAGACCAGCAAACGGTCCAGATGGGACCTCGAACAAGTGTTACGCCATGTGTACTTTTTGTTGCCGACATCCAAGACCTTCAACTCCATCTCCCCCACGAAAGCCCGGAATTCGCCGGATCCTGTGTCCCTACCACCCATGTTGCTTGGACGATCCGCTATGTAAAGCGTCACATTGAAATCTCCACCAATCAGCCACGGAACTCCCGGGTATAACATTCATATTGTCCTACATAAATCAAACTTAATATAAAGGGAATTATTTTGATATCTTGATATAACACGATAATATTCAGCAAGAATTATCAAGAAAAAAATTTCGATCTTTGTTGAGGATGTCAAAGGAAAAAAATAACCATAACATTGTATAAAGTTATAGAAGCAGTGAATGCCGATGGACCAATACCCAGTAACATAATGCAGAAATGTACGTTTAAAAAAACTTTATATAGCATTTGTTGATTTTTTTGTTAAGGTACTATTTTGTATCTTGTTGCATAAGTTGAGGTCACTACACAACCTTGATTTTTGTCAAAATGACGAATATTTGTTTTTGTCCGAAAAATGATAAATCAGTTGCTCGGATTGCTTTGGTGAAACCTGAGAAGGCAAGAGGTGTGGAGGATGTCGTTCTTCGAGCTGCTCAAATGGGTCAGATAACTGAGAAAGTAAGTCCTTGCAGTTTCTCTAAACAAGCTGGTCCGGGCTTAGTTGTATTTTACATATAGTATTAACGATTGTTACCACGAAAAAACCTGCGCAAAAAAAAATTGTTGCATTGCAAATGCAGGTCCAGGCTTAGTTATATTTTGCATGCAATATTAATATTTGTTGCATTGCTGTTGCAGGTATCTGAGGAGCGACTCATATCTCTTCTTGAGCAAATTAACACCCAAACAGCCAAACAGACTAAAGTCACAGTAAGTTTAATAGAGTCGGCTTGTATTTCTGATTTATTTGTTTTTTATTATCTTTTTCTTAGACGAGGATTTTGCTATTTTTGCATTTATTTAGAGGTAATTGGCAAGTCAGCGATTGTGGATTAGATTGTTGATCTTTTCTAACTGATGATAGTACTTCAAAAATTTCTTAGGAAATGAATAGATCAGGTATCTGCTTGGAAGGAAATTTGACAGTCATCTGACATTATTTGTTAAGAATTGATTTGTTATGTCCTCCATATCACAAAGTCTTTCATAGAACTAGAGACAGACGCAAACATGGCGCAGGTAGATGTTAGATATGGTGGCTATTTGGGTAGTACAGAAGCTGTGTTCTAGCATCTTGAAAATTATGAATCGTTGATTGTTCTCAAACAAATTTTCGGTGCTCATGTTGCAAACTACACTGTTTGTAAGCGACAATCAATGTAGATAACTGATGGTTTCTGGTTTTAAAAAATGTTCTTTGTGTGTCGCTGCACAGTAGTGTTGCACTGCCTCCAATCTGTCTTCCATTATCTAAACAACCCCCTTGATCTTCAGAATAGAAAAGCACCGCTCTATAACATTAAGTGTTAAGGGTCTCTTCACAATTATACAAGATCCTCGTATCTGAAGGCTGCAAGGGTGAATATAACATACAACGTTCCTGGGCATCGGCTATAATTCATGCTTCGATGCATCACCAACATCAATATGGCTGTGGGTGCCCTTATTGTGATGGATAGAACTTTTTTCTACTTTTTATTGGACCTCATTGCCAACCAATGCATTGTTGAATGGCAGATCCAAAGGCGACGCAGTGTACTTGAGGATGACGATTAAACGACGATATTATGGTCAGAGCATGATCGATTGTGAATGATAGGCGGCAGCCTGAATTACTGTTGCAGGAGGGAGTAATGTTATTTGGAACGAGTAGCTATGCATTTTCTTGTTGTTTCTCCTAATGGCCCAGTTTCTCTCAGATTGAACCTAGGCTGCGCTTTGCCTCAAAACATATGAGTTATATGTGTTGTATCTAAGCTTCTAAATGCTGGTCTTCGGATTGTAGAATTTTCGGCTGTGTTTTTCCTCAATTAAGTTTTCGCTTTTGATGGTTGAGTTTTCCCCTGTGTGGCTGTATCAATGCAAGCTACATTCGCTAGCTCTGCTCTTCGTGATCAAATGATGCATCTTATCTACCAAGGTTTTGATGTTTGATTTTTGTATGTAAAAGAAAGGAATAAAAGATGTATATCAGCGGCGTCTAAGCACCCTTTTTAAGGAAAAAGTGAGATGTCGAGAAAGTGCCCACCCAGAAACTTCATATTCACAATTGAACATATACTAATTACAATGACCGGAACTCCGTGAGGCTCCTGGCAATCTTTCACCAGAAAAGATAATATCATTCCTAGCCATCCAAATGACCCAGATAGTTTGAACACCTCTACCCAAACATAATCCTACATTCACAACGCGTTAGGTTTCGGAGTGGAGTATATTAAGTGGGGGATAATTATTTGGCAACTTGGACTTTAGCATTTGGCTTGTTATCAACGGTTCAATTGGATCAGTACCCAACAAGTTATCATGATCAATTTTCCTCGATAATGAACTAGCGATATAAACGTGGGACGTTACAAAAATACTTTGACTTGTAGAGGGTCCTCCATATCCATATGCTTACGTACTCCGTTGAGATGATGGTCGCCTCGAAGATGAGTGGGCAAAGATCTCTCTACGACTTTGGGACAATGATCTCGCTACCATCCTATTTCCATCAATTTTACATCGAAGGATCCCCAATACTAGAGACAAACTCCATAATTGTTAGTAATTCAACATCAATCACCCTCGCCCCGAATCCCATTGTAGAAGCATCCTTATTCGTTGCCAAAGCGGAAAGACTTGTAAATTTGTAACATACCACATCATGCCAAACAACACACCATCCCATGTTTAGTCATCAACCCAGATCCAATCCTAGAATCAATCGAAAGAGAGGCGCGACAAAAGACACTATCTAGTAGATGCCCTTCGAAAAATTCAAGGGGCCACAGACCAACCCGTCGCGCTCGATCACATGTGCTGAAACACCATAGACTTTGCGCAACACTTGGAGTAACAAATCACAACTTCCTCTCCAAATTTGAGCAACACTTCGTCAACAAAGCTTTGTTCATCTCTTTCAAGCTCCTCCATCCAAGGCTATTATAGTCCTTCTCCAATATTACAATCTCCACCCCCTATCACATGACCTTCATCACTACCAACATAGAAAAATCTCTTCATCAAAATCTTCAGGCCCCTTCGAACATCAACAAGGAGCAACTTAATAGACAAAAAGAAAATTGTAATCGCGGACAGGACCGCCTTCAGAAGAACAAGACAACTACCCCGATAGGCGGGTTGTCTACCACCCATTGAGCTTTCATTCTACCTTCTCAATCACTAGCACCCATACATCTTGTCATGGTCTTCAACCACCAAAGGAAGCCTCCATCCCCCTTTGTGTCCCAAAAGCATTGACACAAGCCATTGTATCCTCCTCCAACTTAATCAGCATGAAAACGGACTTGACGTTGTTGATTCAAAGACTCGAAACTTACCCAGACAACACCAAAATCGCAACAGCGCTAGTGGCACCTTCTATTGCCACGACATCCCCCTAAATTAAAGAATACGATATGGTAAGCATACTATAAAAGCATCACATATATAACCTCAATCTTGAGCCCGTCACAAAATTGGCCATCAACCGTACATCGAACTATCCTAGAAAGAGCATCAATCATAATGACAAACACCAATGAGACAAGAGGACATCTCTGTTGTACACCTCGTTGGGGTTGAAGAAATTCATCTGCTATCACCAACATTGAGTACGAAGTGGTAGTCACACACCTCTTCATCCAACTGATCTATACTTTGTGGATGCCATGAAGAGACAAATATGCCCAAATGAAACACCAATCTACCAAGTAGTATCTCCTTCACCTTTCATCGTCTCTAGAGTTTTATTATTCCAGCATCTTAGTTTGTAATCCTTGGATTGAAGAATTCTAGAATATATCACTTGGACAATGATTCATGATGCTAGTATTTTTTTATCATGGATTTTTACGCCAAGAATCCTATAAAATTTGTCCATTACTTGCTCATCCCTATGTTCATCGTAATTATTACAGAAATCCTATAAACTTGCTCCGTTTAATACTGGAGCCCACACTTTCAATTTAAATCTTCTAGAGTTAATCTGCTTTAGTTAGGGTTGAGTGATCAAACCATAACTAAATCAAAGGGTGGATTTTCCTCTCCTCTCTCCTTCTCATCTTCTCCTCCTCCTCTTCCTCTTCCTCTCCCTCCATGCAACCCAACTCCAACAATATCGCCATGAGTAACACCACAAGACAGAGCCACCACCATCCTTTCCTCCTCCAACAAGCGACACCACCACCATGAGCAATGCCTTCATCTCCTCCTCCCATGAGTGACGCCACCAAGGCAACAATCTTCCATCAAGCTCAAGCTTCCGCACCAAGTGCTGCATGGAGGCAAAAACATCATTAAATCGAGGTTGTTTGACCTCGATTTCATGCGACTCCATTCGATTGCATTCCAAGTTCATAGAATTAACTTTTGACATTTGTTTTCAGTTTTTTTTGTTTTTTCCATTTCATTTTCATCGCTGATTTTGTTCTCTGTAATTTAGTATCGCAAATCCCTTGTTTACAAGGAAAACCCTATGTTCTTTGTTTCGTTTACAAGGGAAACCCCTATGTTCTTTGTTTCGTCCGTTGCTCCTATTTCCCCTCTATTTGATACCAAATAGTCGTGATTGAGTTCCTCATCTTCATCTTCTGAGTCGCATATCATTTCCTTCCCATAGGATACTAGATTGGAGGTGGTTTCTCCCATCTTTCTCTCTAAAGTAGATGCCTTAGATGAAAAAGTTTTATTCCATACACATTCTCTCTCTCTCTCTCAAGTTGATGGGAACTCTTGGATTGAATCAAATGGGAAGTTCTCGGATGCCCCTCCAGCCAAGTGCTCCTTATTTACAGAATGGACAGAGTTTCGCGTGCTCTTTAGAGATAACAATGGAGTGGAGTCTTGGCTATCATTATGGAGAGAAGGTGCATCGGTGCGGTGCCTACAATAGGGCAGAGGGTCCCCTTTAGCCATCGACAGGACACGTCACCTTGGGTGGTAGTATTGGGACACGACCCAGTATCACCTCCTCTCGGATATTGGTTGGCGGGGATCAAACACCAGATACAGATGCGGACGTGCATTCCATCACTATCACAAAAGCACATGAAGAAGAAGAAGAATGAGACCATGATATGATGGTGGTCGGTTATCTCATGTGACCACTAGAAAAGAAAGATCACTAAAAGAAGAACGGGTACAACTTTTTCAGTTCGATTGCTCTCTTCCTCTCTTCTCTCTCCCCTCTCTCTAGGGGTTATATAGTTGTGGTGGTGTGGATGCAGTGTCCCTCATCCTTTCTATATATAGCCCAATTACAAATTGATATCCCTATTCATATAAGGACTACTCAAAGAATACAACTCAATGTTTATTAGGATTATGAGTCCAATCCCTTTAGGATTCCTAATCTTAATATGACTCTCGGTCCTAATAGGCAGCTGCAGTGACAATGAAAGAAGAAGGGTGGCTTGGTGGATTCTATCACCTTGCATATAAGGGTTGCCATATGATTGTGCGCTACTCTCAGTTTGGTCAAGGACAGTGTTGCTTGGAGTCTCGACGCGACAAGCACCACTGTGATTAGCACCGCCAAGAATCACAAGACGGTGTCCTTAAGAAGAAGCAACAACATCATGAAAGAGAGTTGGAAAGGAGGGAAGAGGAAGATGCGTGTTCGTAATCAGGGCATATTTCACTTATTTTTAATGGAATATGTTTACTTTGATGCTCAAAATAGATGGGAGTTAACCGCATGGTTGTGACGTAAGAGTTACTATGTTTGCAGGGGGTTCTGGGATATTCATGAAGAGCATAAGAAGGGACGAGTAGGATTCACGCCTCAAGGTGTTAATATCCCTTTTATTCTTCAATCTCATGATATATTTTCATGATAGAACTTTACTGTCTCGCAATAACATGTATCTTGAAGCAGATGAAAGAGGGTATGAAAATACCTCCGTTCTTTAATGTTGATGCTAGGTTGTTGGATCAGGCGATACAAACTCCTAATGATATTCTGATGGCAAGGATCCCTTGCTGTCGCAGATCTTGTTGTGGGCCTCTAGAATCGTCCGATCGATGATCGCATGGTCTGGATCATTTACCATGTAGGAGTTAGTGTGAGTTAACCATCCCAAGTTTTGAATGTAATCACGAATTATGGAGGAATCAGGATGTAATTACTCGGTAACATACCTCTAAAAATCCCTTTTCCAGCTTTGTAACGGCAACGACCAAACAATGATTTGAATAGACTTGGAGATTGATACGTCTGCGTGGAAGTATTCGGATTCGATTCGGGATGTATTCAATGTATACTGTAACGATGACGACAACGTCGAGTTTGACAATTAAATCTGTACTTTTTTTAAAAAAAACGAATGGCCTATGTTAACTTATCTATTATGAAATGGCCTCATTTTATAATAGATTAAGTACTCTTACATAAGGGATGATAAATAGGCTTGGATAGCAGGTAAGTGAAGTACCCATCATTTAGTAGTATAAGTAGAGATACAATGGATGGATGATGTGATCCCAATTTAACTCGATGAGAGCAGTCATTGCATAGTAATGCAACTTGATGTGAGCAGTCATTTGTCCTGAGAGCTGTACTTGTATTGAACTTGTGGCAGAGCGGAGGCAGCAACTTGAGCCGACATTTTTGTCTTTTTGTATTTGGGGAAAGGTGTCCATGTCAATTAGATTAGATGAATGTCTCTGAGATATATACACACGAAACCAATTACCAATACCAATACCAATACCATCATCATCACCGAGAAAATCCTTCCCTTCCCTTCCCGAGCAGCACCTTGAGCTCACGCAAGCAGCACTTGATTTGATTTGATCCTCTCCAATTATGGAAGAGGAGGAGGAAGGCTCGATAGATCACCAGCTCCCACTTCTCATCACACAACCACGCACAGCCTCCTCCTCCTCCTCCCGCCCACATCTCGACCCTCTCCGCCGCTCCCGCACCGCCCCTGCGCTCCCCATCCTCTCCTCCCTCGTGGGTACCCATCAGATTCCCACCTTCCCTTCCGTCCACAACTCCGTCCTCCTCCTGCTCCTCGTCTACCTCGCCTCCGGCATCGCCGCCTTCGTCTTTGCACGCGACCACTTCTCCTCCCTAGACACCCACCCCATCGTCGACGCCCTTTACTTCTCCGTCGTCACCATGTGCACCATCGGCTACGGCGACATCATACCTACCTCCCCTCTCTCCAAGCTCTTCTCTGTCGTCTTCGTCTTGGTCGGCTTTGGTTTCATCGACATCCTCCTCAGTGCCACCCTCTCCCACCTCCTTCACCTCCAAGAGCAGCTCCTGCTGGGCGCCAATCACATCGTATTCGATGCGAAGAAAGGGAGAGTGAGGATACGGCTGAAGGTGGCCACTGCCATGATGGTGGTAGTGGTGTGCGTGGGCGGGGGCACGTGCGTGCTCCACCACGTGGAGGAGCTCGGATGGCTGGACTCCTTCTACCTGGCCGTTATGTCCGTTACCACTGTTGGATATGGAGATCACGCCTTCAAGACCTTGGGAGGAAGGTTGTTCGCGTGCGCGTGGCTGCTCCTGTCGACGTTGGCTGTGGCCAGAGCCTTCATGTACCTCGCGGAGGCGAGGATCAACCGGAGGCACCGGAGGATCGCTGAGCGCGTTCTTCAGAAGGGGATGACCGTTGCGGAGTTCCTTGCTGCTGACATCAATGACAATGGCTTCCTCTGGTTAGAATTTTTCTGTTGGTTTCTCACAACAAATAGCAAGAACAACGTTAGATTTCGCTAACTAACTATGTTTATGTCATATAATGCTTTGCAGCAAATCTGAATTCGTGATATACAAGCTGAAAGAGATGGGAAAGATATCGGAGAAGGACGTATCTGAAATCTGCAGGCAGTTCAGGAAGATGGACGTGGGGAACTGCGGGAAGATTAAGCTCAATGATCTCCTTGCAGATCACCTTCACTCTCCTTGATTAGTCTTATAGATGGTAGGGTTTTAAAAAAAAATAGATGTAAGTGAATAGCTTAGAAAGTAGAGATTCTGGCTAATTCAAAGGGGTTAGAACGAGAAAGGTTAGTGGGGAAGATCACGTTACCAAGATAAGGATTTTGCTTGTCATTCCTTTTCAAGTGATTTCTAAGCTTATTGATTATTATTATTATTACGTGACGGTTGTTTTACTAGCTATTGTAAATTCTACGACCAGAGAAATATAAGTTGATCCAGTCCTATTGGTACCATACATTTTGGTTAGCTTTATTTGGTGGATTTGGCAGCAATACCTTGATTTCTTCGTGGTTGCCACAGCTTATTATTGACTGTGAAAAAAGAGAACCCCTTGTCCCAGGATAAAATATAACATATCATAATTATATCATATGTTATATTTCTGTCCACAGTATTTATTTCTTCATGATGTCTCGAAGAAACGGAACAGAACCAAGATGATGGACAAACCTCATTTATCCCTATACTGGACGGAGTTGACAAGAATTACCAGGAGCTAGAAGTTGCAGGAAACAGATGGACTGCGAGGAGCTAAACAAAATCTGCAATCGTGATACCAACCCTAATGCATTAAAGAAGAGGGAGATGCCAATATTACCCAATTACCTCAGTATGCCACCAGGCCCACCACAAAAAATACTAATATTACCTGTTAAACAAAAATGGTAAATGGTGCTTCATTCAGACAATCGATCGGAATGTGCACATTCTTATAGTTGTCAATTTCTCCTCATTGCCTTGATAAGCGGTTCAAGTTGTAACTCCACAACTCTCGCAGGTTTTTGTTCATTACCCATCCAAAGGGTCGATTGTTGACCCACTCGATGAAACAACCTTAAAGAGAAATCCAAATCCCTAAGAAAGTGTAAGACGTTCATAATGTACAAATTTAAAACTGGGGAAATGGAGTTTCCACAGATTTTTCCCCCAAATTAAACAAGGCCCCATGACGATCCCTTCATCGTCAAGATGGTCTGGAGATTAAAATCATAATCTACATCGCTGACAAGATATTTCTAAAAAAAGGAACTGGATATTAAACATTCAAACATGACAAATTTCTGCCATGGCGATGTATAGCCCTTCCTTCACAACGTGGCCATCAACATAGCACGGACTTTCGCTCTCAGATCATCAGAAATTCCTGTGTTATCTGGTTGAGAGCCTGAAATTGATGTCGGGGCTATACCTTCGGAACCAGTGCTCTTAGATTTGTTCAAAATACAATCAGATTCTTCTAGTATCGTTGCCATTTCATCCTGCTTATGGACTGGTTGCTTCCTTTCGGTGTGGCCTTTTCTTCGTCCATGTGAATCTGATAGGTCATGATACTCTTCATCAATAGTGTCACCATGCCTGTAATGGTAATGACCGGAACTGGATCTCTTACGATGTAGCAGCTCATCTTCAGAGCTCTCATGCTTGCTGGCTTTCGACGAATGGTGTTTGTGTCGCTTGTGCCTTCTTTCCTTTCCATCAGATTCAGAGCGATGCTTCTTACACGAGTATTCTTCAAAATTGTCATCATCACTCCCTCCGGTCCTTGAGGAGTGCTTCCTGGACCTGTGTTTGATTTCATGATGACTGGAATCTTTTTCATCAGAGTTGTGTGGGCTCCCCGCATCTACAGGCACCGAGCTACCCTCCCTTTCCCTCCTGCTAAGATCAGATATAGAACCTGAGACTGCTGAGCCAGAACCAGCAACATGAGATCCAATCTGCTCAACAGATGCTGGTAGAAGTTTATCTGCAATTCGACCACCACTTCTGATCAAAGAAGTGAAAAGCTTGGCCCGCTTCAGTCTCTCTGCTTTGAGCTTCTGCTCCTTGGTCATGGAGGCTTCTGAAGAATCACCCTCACTGGCAGCAGCAAGGGCCACATTCTTTGCAATAGCATTAGCAACTTTCACACTGTCCGGGCCACTTATGCACTTTCCCTCCAGCAGGCCATTAGATAAAGGTGAAATACGAGGAATGGAACTGCTCGGTGCTATGTTTGAAACTCGTCCTGAAATTGAAATATTACCACTTTGGAGTGCAGATAAGCTTCCAAAGCTAGAGCTAGGATGACTTTGACCTGGAACCAAAACACTTCCGGAATTTCTAACAATAGTTGTGGAAGGACCATAGGATTCAGGTGGACTACGTGAACCTCTGGTAGCAGCCATGACTATTTTGGCAGCCATATCAGCACTTAAGGTTCCAAAGCTAGAGCTAGGATGACTATGACTAGGAGCTAAAGCACTTCCAGATTCTCTGGCGATAGTTGTGGAAGGATTATTGGATTCAGCCGGACTGCATGAACCTCTGGTGGCAGCCATGACTATTTTGGCAGCCATATCAGCACTTAGGCCAGAAGGTTTGTCAGATTTCTGAAATTCCGTTGGACTACTCAAGCCTCGTGTTGCTGCCATAACAATTGCAGCTGCCACATTGACGCTGACGCCAGAATCTTTGGCAGGTACCGGGGATGGTTCCGGTAAATCCTTTCTGCCCCCACCAATCACCATCTTGAACTTCTCCTTCCGTTGAGGATCATATAAGCCTTCTGACTGGCTTGCAGAGCTTTGAGACGCAGATCCGTATCTTTCTCGAGATTTTCTTGCACCATCCAGTTTTTGGTGTGAATCATGCTTCTGGTCTTTGGGATTTTTACCAAGTCGCTTACACTGCAAAATCAATGCACCAGAATACAGTCAAATATATAAATAAAAAATGAACCATGAATTTCCCCACCATTTCAAATGAACTCAACCATAAAAGGATTCTTCACGTTTTCTACAATTCATTCTGACTAAGGAAGAAAACCATGATTGAGGGAACGTCAAACTCCCAGCAGATGTCATAAAAATAGACGATCTATTTGAATTTTTCAACCAAAAAAGAGGACATCTTGAACTTCAGTCTGAAATTTACGCCACACAGAATTCATTTCCAATTTAAGAAATACAAATAAATCACAGCAAAGAACACAGTTAAACTATATTGCATATCTGCACAAGACATTCACATGTAACAAATGCAAAAAATTAAAATAACATTTAAACAGTCATTATTAAGAATTTGGAGGACAACTTTTTAAAAGACAAAATGCAGAGATTTTTTTAAAAAAGAAACTAGTGACATATTAAAATGTGGTGATGATGATGTGAAGAGTCCTATAGGAAATCAATCAAATAATGCCAGCATTGCAATGAGAAATGGCATCAGAGATAAAAGACTACCTCCTGAGCTTCTTGTAGAACCTTTAGATAATATGCATGATACAGATTAGTCGACAGAAGAAATGGAAATCTGCCATGGGACCGGTCCTGCTCAATAAGGACTGCTTCAAATTCCCTTCCATTTCTTAGAATAAACTCAACAATCTTGCTGATGGCCTCCTTCATAGTGGACGGAGGCTCCACAATTAACTTTTCAATGTTAGATGTGCTTGGATAAGCTTTACTTGACGAAGTGTCAAGAGAATCAGTCTTATCTTTTTCTTTGCTAGTAGCAGAAATGGCATTTGGAGCAACTATCGGCAGGTTCTTCTTCAACGACAATGTGCTGTCTTTACAAGGAACAGATTTGGTCTCACGGCCAGAGATGGTAACAGATAATTCTTCTTTGATGATTTGTTGAGTCAGATCCCCAGTGTCGGTATCAGCAGGATTGCCAAGTTCTGTCTGTTTTCGGTCTGAAGATCCTTGGGTTACACTTTCATCTTCATCCAGAGAACCATATAGATATCCAAGTGATGACAGCGCTTCACCAGCCAATCTTGATTCAGTTTCCCCTATGGCATGTGTGTGTTTTTCCTCTCGAATATTGACAGGACAATTATTAAGAAGATTAGGGTGCTCAACAAGGTAACGGAAGTAGGCATGAAGATGATGAGTGGGCATCAGAAATCCAAATGTAGGATTGTCGCCCTGCTTCACCCTCAATACAATTTCCGATTGCCCGCCATGTTTACTGACGAACATTGCAGTTCTTGCAATTATCTGATGCAACTTCTCAGTGGGAGGCTGCATGAAACACCAAAGGGAAACATCTTCTTTAGTAGATGGAAAATATAAGAGCACATATCACATTAAATACTTTCCGGGGTTATTTCTACATAAAAATCTGCATGAACCCAACACAAACTAAACAACTAAATAATTTATACAAAAGCAGGCCCAACAAGTCTGAGGTCACGCTTGAAACTTTTTCTTCAGAACACAGTTATATGTCTCTCATCCCACCTGTCCAACATTAAGTCATGAGACATCAAAGCAAACTAGCCCAACCTTAGTAAAGAACTTCATCCTTCTTCAACAATCTGAAACTTAGACATGTAGCCCTTAGAATAGCAAATGCAGGCTGAACAAGAATCACTGGACAAGCAAGACAAGTAGAAAATAATGATCCATAAAGAAACTTATTTTCATATAACAGAAAAAGGGAGTGTAGGTACAATAAACTTACTAGGCATCTGAGTAGATATTCAGGCAACGGAAAACATGGATGATAACCAGAATAGTCTGAACCAACATCAGCCTTGCTATTGGAAATAGAACCACCATTATCACCATATGAGAAAGGAACAGCCTGATATTTTCCATTAATTACATCTTCCCCCAGAGCGGGTCCTGTGAAGAGTAAGATTGAAGAGTAAATATTTGATAAAGTATAATGTCAAGAAACTTTTCAGACAGTCGCAGGCAATGCTTAGAAAAATAATGTTGAAACAAATAAGTAAAGCATCTTACTTGACTTATTGGCCTGTGAGTAAGCTCATTAATTGAATTAGACAGCTTCCTGTGAACTTCGAAAATTGGCTCAACAAAGATATGAAAGCAGAAAGGTGGCATACCATCTCTATCAACATCCAAAACAGCAATGTGCAGCAGCTCGTTGCATTTTTATTTCAAATATAGCCATGGAGAACCATAGCCACTTTCCAAACTAAGAGGGGGGAAATTATGAAGTTATAAATCTCGGAAAGAAGATAGTATGTGCATCTATACTCTGCCCAAGAAGATTTATAATGCAAAATAAGAGTATTTTGACCTCATATTTTATAAAAACGGTTTTGTATTGACTGTATAATTGCACGAGTCAAACTAAAATCCATATACGAATAGTTTATAAGGCATGAACCATGCATGAAGATGTGTGGTGTTCCTGAGAAGTCGAAAGAAATGAACGCCAAAACCAACAAATTTAAATAATAAAAAAATTAAAGAAATAAAAATAAAATATCTACTGAATTTGGAACAACAGAAAAAATTGTGACATCCAAAGAAATTAAAGCTCCTTGAACAAATACCAATTAAAAAACATGGGAAACTGGACTAATAAAACAGTCATTAATAGAACACTCACTAACAGTGTATGGGATTAGTAAGCAGATCCCATCATTAAAAACCGGTTGTTAATAAAGTGACTAAAATCTAGAAAGAACGGAGATTGGAAAATGTGACCTGAAAGGTTGAAAGGGGAAGGAAGTGGTGGGAAATGGTATGGACAAATGTAGCGCAAGGGAGAGACTAAAAACAATTTTTATAAATATATGTTTATAGCATTAGTTTCATTTAAAATCTAGAAATTTAACGCATTGCAAGGAAAAACATGTTCCTTACCCTTCCCATACAGAACTGAAACATAAAAACCCCGGCCTATTTACAATCCTCTCAATTATTCCAAGGAAAAATAGAAGGCTCTTTTCTTACCCTTAAGTTCCTTTTCAAGTTCTTCACCTAATTTTAAGGAGAGCAAGAATTGGTCAAAGTTCTCCTATTCAGTGTAGAGGAAGCACATGAGAAGTAGCACTTATTTACAAGGACACGGTTTCACAAGATTCGAGGAAGAGTATAAGTAGAGGAATGGTTACCTTCTTTGGCTCACTGAAATGGAAAAGATTGAAAAAGCCAAGAAGACCATGTTATCTCATTTTTTCGCATAACTCCTGTCCTCAATATTAAATTTACATATCCAATTGCAATTTCTCCTCTTGCTTACATAGCCAGACCATGCAACATACCCTCTTATTCATCAACATTTTTTATCTAATTCATCAACATTTTTGCCTAATTCTCATAACAATGTACTTAAATCCATGTTGAAAAGAACCGATTGTCTTGAGGTAAATTCCTAAATAGTGTTTTCTCCGAGTATTACAATAGTTGTCACTGCCTAATGCAGTCCTCATTTACACATGCTTGAGACCTACCATGACTGAGTTCAATAAACGATAAGATGAGAGAAAACCGCTTAAGATGAATTGTCATATGCAAAGGAGGTCGGTTGATGCACCAATTAGAAGATGCAAGATTTGAGATGTTGAGCCGGCTAAGAGAGGACAAGAAAGGCCCAGAAAGTGTTGGAATAAATATATCCGAAGGAATCTTAGTTATTTGGATCTAAGAACGAGAATGGACCAAAATAGATCTGAATAGAGGAAAAGAATACATGTAGTTGACCCTACTTAATGTGAGAAAAGGCTTTGTTATTGTTGTTGTTGTCGTCAGAACAATGTACTTCTCTACTTTTGATCGCCATGACACCTGCAGCTATAACAATGTAATTCTCTACTTTTGAGTTCAATGCAAAAAGCAGACAACAATAGAAGAATCTCCCGTATCATCAATCCAAAAATTACATCACCGGAAAACCAAAGAACAGATCGTCATTGAAATAGAACCAAAATGCAGTATAACATGTAAATATTGCTTTCCAAGCACAGGTTCAGCCTTAGTCAATGCAAAGGGCTGAAACAACAAATAAAATCTAAAAACAAAGATAACAACCGAGCTAAAATTTGTCGAAATCAACAACAAAACAATTCTGAAATCAAAAGTGATGCGTATTATAAATAAAAAGCAAACAGCTATTAAGCTCAAGCCACAAAAACCATACTGCAATAAAGCCAAAAAAGTTACAAACTTTAGAGACAGATGGCACAAGATGCGAACCTTTAGACCCGCTTTCACCATCGTCGGGCTCGTCCTCGGGAAGATCAAGGTACCGCTCCCGATCGAGGTCCGATCGGGACAATCCATCTGCTTCCAATTCGATGTACACGCGACCGGGATGCGTCCTGGACGATGGATGCGGGATCGACGACAGGAGGTGGCGGACATCGTAGCGATCAATGAGGAGGGATTGATTCTCGTTCCAAGGGACCAGAGCTTCGCGCGAATTGACGAACGCAGACTGGAAGTCGTCGTCGAAGAGAAGGGCGTGGCGGCCGACGATCTCCAAATCCATGGCTGGTAGAAGGAGGCGAGTTGGATTTGGGGTGAACGGGAGGAAACCCTAAATTCGCTGATGGACGAATCGCGAGTCGACGATTTTTTGGGGAAGGAAGCCCGGGATAGGGATTTATGGGCCGGATCGTCTACTGCACGACCCCTACTGTAGCGTAGGGGATGGTCGGATGGCGAATGGACGGCCTCTGATAGAGGGCCGGGGATAGTGAGTCCTTTATCAGGTCCGTCCATTTCCCATCCGACGGATCCTTTCAGCTACAGTAAGGAGGGCAGCCCACAATATACAATCCGTGTTGCAATTTTGCATAGAAATAAATTCCACCCGGATCCGGATAATGAAAAAAAAATGTTTCCATTAGTCAATCACATTCATATCTAATTTTACCAATCAATTATTAAGCTCTTGGAGAATACTGTCAAAATTTGTTCCTATTTTTTTCGATAATATTCTTGACGATGATGCAATGTTGCCTGCACCATGGCGGTTGTGGACCATCTCGAGATTGCTAGCGGGTTACAACGGGTAGCAATGGTCAAGAATTATTTATGCATTGGACAATATTTGAAGAGTCATGATTGATTTTCATGGTAAAAACATGTTTTTATTTGCTCATTGGCTGCGTATTTTTATGACGGTCTTAAAGGGGCTTCAGTATTTGCAATTCTCTCTAATTTGTCAGATAAGTTCTATATAGCCATGTTTATTCATCATGTTGTAAACACAGATGTGGTCATTTATTCTTTGGCTATACTTTTTTGTACGAAGGTGTTAAAGAGACTATTTCAAGAGAACTCTTGAGCTTAACAAGCCGTTAACATAAACTATATATAATTATCTTTTACTTTTGAAAATTCTCTTGCAAGTCCCTTTATATAACTCTTCAACTATTTTATATGGGATAAATACATGAATTATTCATGTTTAGATTATTGATTATAGTTTGTATCACTTTTGAGGAAAGTGGTCATGTGTTCGCGATATGAAAGCCCATCAGGCTCAATCTAGCTTAGTCGATCCTTTTTAATGAGTTTGGATGGGTTTGTTTGACAACAGATATACAAAGTCTTATCAAATCGTGGTTGACCCAATGGTAACGCCATTCGATTCCCTTCAATTTCATGTGTGTCTCAACTTTGGATGCATTTTTTAGGATCCCAGTTTGGTTAACTGATATCAACATACATTCCTTCGATAAACTGATCACGTTTATTTTTGGTTGGGACAACGTCTTGCATTCTTATGCCTGCATTTTGATGTTCATCATTGTGTTCTAAGTATTTGTACTTAATACCTGATTTTTTAAATTGTCATTTTTGCCTATAAGATTTATTGAATTTTGATTGTGCTTTACTAAACTAAAGGGGTAGTAAAATGATCTTACTCATATAATACACCAGAGTCTTTGGTATCCCTAACATAGATTCTCTATCATTTGTCATTTCAAAGGCATCACAATTGTCATAACTCCTTGCTTTTTCTTGGTGATGTGTTAGTACATGATGAGTATGATTGGATACATATGAAGGGAACATTGTTTTAGTCATATACAAATGCCACAATATTGTGGACTACTTTTTTTATTTTCTTTGATTTCTTAGAATTTTAAAGATTTTTCTCAATTCTTACATAACGAAAATAACTACGTAAACTACCCAATGTTTTTTTTATATTTTTCCTGATAAGATAAATTGTTAATTTTATGAGTATAGTTGAAGTAAATATGCTCTAGTTAACAACTGCTCTAATTATACACAAAATTCATATGGATTATATGTTTGCATGAACTAAGTACCATTCTTATGTATTGGAACGTGCATAAGGCTCCGTAACAAAGCACACATACGTGGTTGAAGAAGCAACTATTCCGTACCGGACTATATCGGAGATATCTCCATCCAAAGTAGCATGGGGAGACAAGTAGATCACATGAGCAAATATGTTCAAGACTTCACCCCAAAAGGAACTTGATAGGTCTACGTCAGAAAGAAAGCTAGCACCTAATATTCCCCATGAGCGTCATATCCATCCTCTCAACAACGTCATTTAATTGAGTAGTCTTTGGTGGGATCGTCTGATGCTGATCCATAAGACCTTCGATACATGTAAAAAGATATCTCATAATCTATACCATTGTCCCCCATAATCATAAAAATTATGTGATACATTATCTAGTATATAAGTCATGTGGAAGTTCTGAAAAATAGAAGTGCTACTATTGCCACTACTCCTCAGCTATACACCATTATGATAAATTATCCTATTCCAATGAATAATTTAATATTCTTGCCATAACTTTTTGTATTTTAACTTACAACAACAAAATATTATATGAGGTTGATTATTCAATTTTAAATGAATATCATATTCATTTCTATATTGCTAGTAATGAATTATATATCAACATATATTTGTAGACATCTTTCTTCTTATTGTTGCAAACTATGGCAATGATGATGAGATTTTTTTAATGAAGAAGTCAATATATAGTAATTGTCACTTGAAACTTCAGCTATAAATGTGACACGTCATTTTAACTTATAAGAATAAAGGGATATTTGCACCCATATCTTTGAGTAGTTCTGTAATTACAACTACACCCTTGATAATTCATAATTACACCAAGAACCCTTGGTAATTCATAATCACACCCAGAAACCTTAATAATACTTAACTCTTATATGACATAACCCTGCCTTAACCTCCGTCTATTTTTACCATTAAATATAATGGAATCCATCAAATATAAGTACTCCACCCTTTAAGTTCACATTATTTCCAATTGACTCCACTCATTCCCTTTCCTCTTCCATACATGAATGCAAATTTAATTCTGGTTAAGTTTTTTTTCTTCCTTTTTATGGGAGTGTGCCTACCATAATAAATAATATAGTTGTAGTGCAGCTATACACCATTATGACAAAATTGTCCTATTCCAATGAATAATTTAATATTCTTGCCATACTTTTTGTATTTTAACTTACAACAACAAAATATTATATGAGGTTGAATATTCAATTTGAAATGAATATCATATTCATTTCTATATTGCTAGTAATGAATTATATATCAACATATATTTGTAGACCTCTTTTTTCTTATTGTTGCAAACTATGGCAATGATGATGAGATTTTTTTAATGAAGAAGTCAATAGATAGTAATTGTCACTTGAAACTTCAGCTATAAATGTGACACGTCATTTTAACTTATAAGAATAAAGGGATATTTGCACCCATATCTTTGAGTAGTTCTGTAATTACAACTACACCCTTGATAATTCATAATTACACCAAGAACCCTTGGTAATTCATAATCACACCCAGAAACCTTAATCATAATTAACTCTTATATGACATAACCCTACCTTAACCTCCGTCCATTTTTACCATTAACTATAATGGAATCCATCAAATATAAGTACTCCACCCTTTAAGTTCACATTATTTCCAATTGACTCCACTCATTCCCTTTCCTCTTCCATACATGAATGCAAATTTAATCCAGGTTAAGTTTTTTTCTTCCTTTTTATGGGAGTGTGCCTACCATAATAAATAAAATAGTTGTAGTGCAGTGTGCCTACCATCCAAAAGATCATGGTTCAGATCCCCCTTTTGTGGAGGTTGCGTTAGGTAGTCGACAACCAGTATAATAAATAGTGGAATCTTTCAACATGGATTTCATAAAGAATCCATGTAGCTGACCCTACTTATAGTATAAGAAGGCTTTGCCATTTTTTAAGTTTGTCCTCTTCCTCCTCCCTCACCATTATTGTAATAGCTCCTCTCTCGGCCTTTGTAGCGATAACGTCTAAGGCATCAGAGCAATGGTTGTTGTGCTAACCTCTTATGTCATCGCCATCCTCATCTTCGACTCGTTGTTCACAAAAATAGATGCATTGGTGACGACAATAGTGGTGGCAGCGAATGTGAAGGCAGAGGGGGCATGGATCTATGGTATGCCATATATCAAGCTATACGCAGAGGAGTATCTCGAGGAGGTTCCCCCGCCAGTACATGGGTTATGCTACAGGAGGTTACAAGCTCCAAAATTGGGGTAGAGGGGGCAACAAAGGTGCCTAGACGATGTTAGAGGAGGGGCTTTTGGAGGGAGCAATGGATACAACAACTGAGCTATTAAGGGGCTAGAGGAGGGTTCTGGAGTAGGTAGTAGAGTCGCGTAGGGGCTGGAGGAGGGGCCTGGAGGGAGTAGCAGAGCCGCGTAGGGGGCAAGGGAGGGGCCTTGAGGGGAGCGGCTGAGCCGCGTAGGGGCTGGAGGAGGTCACAGAGCCGCGTAGGGGGCTAGAGGAGGGGAATGGAGGGGGCAATGAAGCCACACAGGGGGATGGAGGAGGGTCCTGAGGAGGGGGTTTCAGAGGGAGCTGGATGACTAGTCATGGAGGAGGTTGGAGGAGGGGGCTGTGAGGGGGCGATTGAGTTGTGGAAGGACTTGGAGGGAACATAGGGGGTGGTGGAGGGGGATGGAGGAGGGTCCACCGCAGGAGGGCAAGATTGGAGAAGGGGGTGGAGGATGAGGGCAAGGTGGAGTAGAGGGCTGTGGAGAACATGAGGAGTTGATGCAACTGCTGTAGAAGAGGAGGGAGGAGGGAGAGGAGGGGAGGAAGGAAGAGGTCTCTTGATTTAAAAAATAAAAAAAGCATTAATGGCAGTCTTTGGATGTGGTATGCTTAGATTAGCTCACATGAGTGGTTGATTTATTGGACCAATTTAACGAGGAGTATGGGTGTGAGATGGGTATTCGAGGTTTCTCGTGTAATTATGAACTATAGAGGGTTATGGGTGTAGTTACAAAACTTCACAGAGTTATGGGTGTAAATATCGTAAGAATAAAAGATACCTTTACAATGAATAATCTTACTTTAAATATCCTAACCACATAGGTTTAGGGGCATACATGAGCGATTTATAAGGTGAGGGATATGTATCGAACATCATGTTATGATACTAGTGTTGAGTTTGAAGGGATAAGACACTTATTCCAACTCTTTATCATACAAACAAACATTGCCAAAAGAACATAATTTATGTAAATGGCATATTGTTAAGTTTGTACACTTCCGTCTTTAAAATCAAGAAAAAAGGTCTTAGCTACTATCCGTTATAAAAGAGTATGAAAGAAGATTATTTGTTTACTTCATCGGAAAATCGATTACTGGTTAATTTTATAGCTTTATGTTATTCGTGTAACCAATGTTTTGAAAATCAGATAGGACTGGCCAGATCGGTGAACCAGGCATTAACTTGTCTGGTTTATCGATTTATACCGAGTCGATTCAAAAGTCCAATTTTCGGTCTGTTCATCGTTTCAATTGGCTTTTTCGAACCCGGTTTAACCCAATTCAAAGGAAGTTGAACTTATGACCTTCATCAACCTGTAACCAACTTCTAACCAATTACATTACCACGCGTTCATGTATTAAATGGGACTTAAATGCAACTTAAACTATTATTTTTCTATTGAATATATTGTGTAAATATCATATATATCTACATGTATAACATCTTAATGTTGCATATAAAAATATATTTTAAGTATACCATACGATATATACATTAGTTATGTAATTTATATCTATTTCAACTACGAATGAATGTATATTTTATACATATTTTAATCCGTTCAAGTTCAATCAACCAGTTCAACTGCTTCTTTTCTCATCATTTTGGTTCAATCTAATTTTTAAGAATAATGATATAATCATCCAAATTAATCGATTTGGTTACATAATTCAACTTGATCCGATCTTTTTCAGCAAGAGAGGGCATGATCTTGTAAATGACCGTGCGTATTGACAGGAGATGAGGGAGGCAATATGGGCAAACTTCACTCCAACACTAGGGCTGCTAATCGAACCGAACTGTAACGAACGGACCTATGTTCGAGTTCGGTTCGATAAAGAAGTTTGAAAGTTCGAGTTCGAGTTCGGTTCGATAAATGTTCGATAGGATATGTTCGAGTTCGAGTTCGTTTAGAAAACGAGCGTTCGAGTTCAGTTCGATAAGAGTTCGTTAACAATTTAAGTTAACTAAAACGTGTTTATATGAACAAGTTCGAAATTGGAGTTCGATAAAAAAGTTCGATAAGTAGTAAAAATAAAAAATTATTCACATTAAATTGGTACAAAGCCCAATAAATACCACAATTTCTATAACCTCGAAATTTATTAAGTGTATAAATGTTAAGTTTCATATACAAATACATACATATATACATATATCGAACTTGAACTTTTATCGAACGAACATATATTATGTTCATGTTCAGTTCGTTAAGCTATCGAACTAAAATTTAAAGTTCATGTTCAGTTCGTTTAAAAAACAAACGAACATTATTCGAACTATTATCGAACGAACTCTAATCGAATACCAATATCTTCGGTTCGATTAACGGCCCTATCCAACACCAGGCAAACAAACACAGCACACATCACCTTCCTCTCATCCCTTCTCCTTCCGCCAAACTCTCCTCCCGAGCTCTCCGCTTTCCTCCGAATCCTCCATGGCCACCGGCACGGTCGTACTCGAGTCCCTCTCCGCCCCTCTCTCTTCCTCGTCTTCCTCTTCCTACAGGACCACCATGGCTTCTGCCTCGTCCAGGCAAAGGGGCGTGGGGGCATTGCAAGAATACCGAGGTCTCAGCATCGCCAGGCTCGCCCAAGTGGGCAGGGGATGTGGAGCACTTCGGCTGGATTAGGAGAAGCTTCTCCATGGTATGAGTCATACCTACTTCTCAAAATTACGCCTTTTTGGCCTTTCGATCCGGTTTAGAGATTGGGTCATGTGAAGTTGATTGGGTTGTTCATGTTTTGTTGATTGAAGTCCAAGATGCTGTTTTGGATAACACACAAGTTCAGTTTTTTTTTAAATTGTTAAAGTTATACTTTTTAGAAATTTGGATCCAGTTAAATTCATGACAGTCTTATATAGTAAGTGAGGAATTGGGCAGTTAACTAAAGTTGTCAGTGTGGATCTCATTCGTCCTAAGCAACCTTATTTGCTTCTCAGGCAATGTTCATATATTACATGTGTCGCATTTTATCTTCTTCTCACAGAGTTGTAGTGTGATTTTCACCGATACATTCTATGTCATGTATGTACTGGGGACTGAGACAGGATAAGACAGCGCTGGTAAATCCCAAGGAATCGGGGCATGGTGGAGGTGCTCTCGATGCTGATATGAACCTTTTCGATATGTTTTCTAGAGTTGTCAAGGTAATTCTTGTAACATGCTTCATTCCCTGTATGCTTTGCTGTTTGGTTACTTCTCTTAACTTCTTCTACATGTTTTCTCATCGATCGCTGGATTACAGTCCTATGCAAATGCTATCATCTGTTCCTTTGAAGACCCAGAGAAGATCCTCGAGCAAGCTGTGCTTGAAATGAATGATGATTTAATCAAGATGTGTCAAGCTACGGCACAGGTGCATTACATGCTTTATTTGTTGTTGTAGTTGTTTAAGCACAAACAACTTTCCCATGTAAATGCAGTAAAAATTAAAAGAGAGTAGACAGTAATTTGTTGTAGGCCATTTCAGACATTTGACGGTTAATCTATATGTGATCCCTTATTCTCCTTAGAATGTAGTTATTTTATTGATCCTGTGAGACATGTCACTGTAATCCAAGTTGAAGCTTGTATAGAATCTGAGTATGTCATCTTTGAAAGTTGGCAAGAGAGGAAACAAATGGTATTGGCATTCTCTTGAATTGTTTTTTTCAGATATACTACTGCATGTATAGTTGTATGCAGGAAGCGGGTGGCAAGCGGATATTAGAAACTTGTTATAGATTCTGATATTTGGGTAGAGATTGATAGAGCAGACAGTTGGATATTCGTTTTTGTGTCATCTCCTTCTCATTTGGTGTGGAGTTCAGAAATTCTTGAAACAACGATGCTGGAACATGTGGATTGAGAATGATGAGTAGGTAAAATGAAGATTGGCCAGAAGGTTAAATTGAGAATGATGATGTGGTAAAATGAAGATTGAACAGAAGTTGGCTAAATTGCTAGAGGTGTCATGGAGGTGATTTCCTACCTTTGGGAATTAGAAAAGCTATATGCAGTGGCTACTGAGCCATTCGGGAGTCTTGATGCGTAGAGAAGGTGGTATGTGGGTAGAAAAGAGTCAAATGGATTCGACAGTACAAATAGTTTGCTGATTGCCTGGCTACACGTTTCAATTGCTTTGGGACAGAAAACACTTGAAGAGGGAGGGGCCTTTCATGCTAATTGGGAGGCACATGATGTAGTAATATGCCGATCGGTCAAAATCTACCATTAAAAAAGGAAACTGGCTCGAAAGTAACTAACAATAGAATGTTGTGTACAATCCACTATAGTTTGAAGCAAGAAAAGGAGATCTGTCAACATGGTAGATAATGAGCCAAGATGAAATGAAATGAACCCCACCACCAGGAAGGAACAACCTAGCCATGGAACCTCTTGTGAAGAATTCCAATGCAAGGGGGTGTTTACAGATCACGTCAGCATTTGTGAAGAATTCCCATAGTGTGGGGGCTGCAATATGACCAATGTATGGTGCAAGTGAGATGTAGAGACAATTCACTGTGAAGAAAGTTCGTGAGGAAGGCATAAATGAGTGAAAATCAAGTAGAGTAAGAGGTTATCAATAGAATAACTTCCGAATGTGAAAAACCAGTCAACTGAAAAAGATGTTCAATCAGTTGGATGCAAGTTAGTCAGTTGTATTTATTGCGTCGTCGACTCAACGAAAGACATTATAAATAGATTATGAATTCTGTTCAATAGTTGTGGCTCGGATGGGCTGAATAGCGGGAGTGCAGAGACGAAGACACGAACAGAGGAGAGCGGCATCGGAGGAGACCTGGTGGAGGTGGTGGGGCTGACATGGAGCAGGGAAGGGGAGATGTGGGAAGTTCACGGAGGGAGGAGGGGCATAGGGGTTGTTGGAGGAGGGAATGGGAGGGGAATGAGGGGAAAATGGCAAGTGTTTGTAAATTTAATAAGCATGAAGGGTAGATTTTAGACATTTTTAACTAAATATGTCCACTTTAACAGTCAAATGGATAGGATATGAGTTAACTGTAGAGGTTGTGGTAAAGGAGTTAGATATATGTTTGCATGGAAGGAGTTAGATATATGTTTGCAGGGCCGTAGGGTAAATAAGAAGAATACATGGGATGCCACGTAGTTGGCAAATTTTACAAGGGTCGTGTAAAAATCCCTCAAAATTTTTAATGTTAAACTTAATTTTTGACCATTATTCCTGACGGTTGACCTACATAGGCTAATAAAAAGGGCACATGTTATCGACAAAGTTCAGAATTTCCCGTGTAAGAATCCATACAAAAAGCATCAATTTTGAAAGAACTAACAAACAGTAAGAACCCGGAACGATTTTCTCTGATACCTTGATGAAAAAGGAAATCACAACAAACAAGATATCGGAATATGGGTTTATGGGTTTGGCTTGGTTAATATGATCACTCTAATCTATTGGTAGGAGCTTAATAGTCGTGTTTTGCATATTGATTATTCTCGGTGAATCCTGTAATACGCGGCTTTCTATCTAGGTTTCATTCTCAAACAACTGAGACTAAACACACATCTGTATATTTCAATAGATCGATCTTTCAACGAGATCCACTATTCTCGACAACCTATAACCGTATGGGAATCTGGCGCACAATTTAAAGAGATCATGGATCCGTAGATCCGATTAAAGTTCTGATCAGGTTTTATGTTTGTTAGGTTATGCTCGAGACGTACCAAAGAGAAGATCGGTTACTAGAGTTTTTAGGAGTTTAAGTTGTATTTTATTCTCCTTTCTCAGAGGGTGAATCACTCTCTGGCTGCTTGTTTTTAGTCCCTCCTACTTCGGAAGGCAGTTCACATAAAATCTCCATGTGCCTTGACTGATTGCTTTGTAGATTGCTTGTCTACATGATGATTCCAATACACAATCTATTTTCCTGAATAGATTCTCCGGTAAAAAAAGATGCAAGTGAATTTCTATCGGGGTTTTAGAATGTAACTAGCACAAGGCAAAGATTACATCAATAATATATTTCTTTTGCTTGTGGTAGGCTCTTCAAAATGTGCAATTTATTCTAGTGATATGTAGCAGTGGTTTTGATCTATGTTTAGCCACAAATAGAAATGCATTCATCTACATTCATTTGCTTCCGGCAGGCATAGCAACAAGCACCAGTGCTAAAAGTGAATTCCCTTTTCGGGACATGGAAGTTGAGAGGGTACTAAATGAGTTGAGGAAGAAGACAAAGGATTTCTGACTTTCAGGTATCAGTTGATGAATTATTCATACCACCAGTTCCTTTATTGCACCTCATCTTTCCCCGCTTCCAAATTATGTTTCATTTTGCATAAGGTGCTCCTTGAATTTTGAAGATCTATTTTTCATACCAATTTGTTGATATGCCTTGAATCCTAACCATCTGACCCAGGTTGAAGAACTGCATATGCATTCCCCTGCCATACCATACCCCAACAAGACGGGGGTATGGGAGTGCTATATCATACCCCGGCGATACCATACCCCGGCGAAAATTTTATGGAGCGGTTCTATTTGTATTCGGGTATTTGGATCCTTCTATTTTTAGGGATCTGTCTGTATGGGAGTGCTATATATAAACTCCTTAGGGTTAGGGTTTTACGTATCCTCTGTATCCATTCTTTTCTCCACATAGTGAAGCCGATCGCCGCCGCCCAAGGACGTAGCCCAGTTACGGGTGAACCTTGTAAATCCGTGTGTTTGCACTCTTGCTTGTTTGATCGTGTTTGTGCGTATTCGCTTCCGCGATTTGCAACAAACTGGTATCAGAGCATCGGGTTCCGTCAGGATCATCCAACAAGATGTCGTCACACAATATGAAGATCGAGAAGTTCACAGGGAAGAACGGTTTCAGTTTATGGCAGATCAAGATGCGCGCCCTTCTGAAGCAGCAGGGCATCTGGGCGCCGTTGGACCAGGAGCGTGCGAAGGCACTCGAACCCTCCGAGTTGATGGTGCAGGAAGAGAAGGCGCACTCGACGATTATGCTGTGTCTGGCGGACGAGATCATCGCGGAGGTTGCTGATGAGACTTCTGCGGCCGGTCTGTGGTTGAGACTCGAAAGTCTATACATGACGAAGTCTCTGACCAACAAGTTGCTTTTGAAGCAACGTTTGTTCTCTCTCCGCATGCAGGAAGGTACATCTCTTAAAGAACATCTAGATCGCTTAAATACATTGTTGATGGATTTAAGAAACGTAGATGTTAAGATTGAAGATGAGGATGCTGCTTTGATTTTGTTAGTTTCTCTTCCATTATCATTTGAGAACTTTGTTCAATCGTTCATTGTGGGAAGAGAATCGATAACCCTAGAGGAAGTTCGCGCGAGTCTGCATACGCGTGAACTTCGACATATGGCTACCGGGAAGCAGGACTCTAACGCTGCAGGTTTGGTTATGACTCATGAGAAGAGTCATGCCAATTCTGGCTACGCAAAGAAGGGAAAGCAGAAGTCCAAATCGAAGAATCACAATTCTAGGGACATTTGCAATTACTGCAAGGAACCTGGACATTGGAAGAAGGACTGCCCGAAGAAGAAAGGGAAAGCCACAGTTGCTGCCGTGGCTCATGGAGGCGCAGATTCTGAAGATGACCTGGTTCTCACCGTCACAGATCAGACAACCACAGACAACACATGGATTCTTGATTCAGGCTGTTCTTACCATATGACTCCCAATGAAGACTGGTTCTACAACTACGAGAAGATAGATGGTGGGAACGTTGTCATGGGGAATGATGCAGCATGCAAGATAGTAGGGATCGGCTCTGTGAAGATCAAGATGCATGATGGAGTCGTGAGGACGGTCACAGAAGTACGTCATGTCCCTGATTTGAGGAAGAACCTAATATCCCTTGGAGTCTTGGACTCTAAAGGATATAGGTACAGTGCTGAAGGTGGAGTCATGCAGGTTGCCAAAGGCGGGGTGGTTGTCATCAAGGGCAACAAGCAGAAGACCCTATACATCTTGCAAGGGTCTACAGTTACAGGTTCTGTTGCAGTGGTGTCTCAAGCCGTAAGATCAGTGTCCGAATTGTGGCATATGCGGCTAGGACACATGAGTCAGATGGGGATGAATATCCTCAATCAGAAGGGTCTCATCGGGGATCTCAAGGGATCTAAGCTGGAGTTCTGTGAGCATTGCGTGTTCGGGAAACAACACAGAAAGCAATTCAGTAAAGCTATCCACAGGACGAAGGAGACACTTGACTACATCCATGCTGACTGTTGGGGCCCTTCACGGGTTCCATCTTTGGGAGGCGCCAGGTATTTTCTATCTATTATTGATGATTATTCCAGGATGGTGTGGGTGTATTTTATGAAGCACAAGAGCGAAGCATTTCAGACCTTCAGGCAGTGGAAGATCTTGGTGGAAAATCAGACTTCTAAGAAGGTGAAGCGTCTTCGCACAGATAACGGACTGGAGTTCTGTTCATTGGAGTTCAATGAGTTCTGCAAGGAGGAGGGTGTCGCGAGACATCTTACCGTTAGAGATACGCCACAACAAAACGGAGTTGCTGAACGAATGAACAGAACGCTTCTGGAGAGAGCAAGGTGCATGCTCTCTAATGCTGGACTTGGTAGAGCATTCTGGGCTGAAGCTGTGAATACAGCCTGTTACTTGGTGAATCGGAGTCCCGCGTCTGCCATTGATTGTAAAACACCCATGGAGGTATGGTCTGGTAATCATGCTGATTATTCTATTTTACGAGTCTTTGGTTGTGCTGCTTATTATCATGTTAGTGAAGGAAAGTTAGAACCAAGGGCAAAGAAAGGGGTATTTACAGGATATGGTGCAGGAGTGAAGGGGTATAGAATCTGGTCCCCTTCTGAGCATAGAATTATTGTTAGCAGGAATGTTACTTTTGATGAGAATTCCGTGCTTCACTCGAGTAGTGAGTCTGTTGATGCAGGGACAGGTGATGATGTGTCCGAACAGGTGGAGTTCGAACTGACACCAAGTAGTGATCACGCAGTTGGTCACACCACTCCTGATCAGGCTGTTGTTGAACAACCTGAAGCAGAGCAACCAGAAGAGAGGCAACCTAGTATTGCTACTGATCGGCCCCGTAGAGAGATACATCCACCGCAGAGATACGGATTCGAAGACATGGTTGCATTTGCACTGCAGGTTGCGGAGGAGGCAGAGTCACCAGAACCCTCCACTTACAGGGAGGCAATATCTGGGGTAGAATCTGAGCAGTGGATTGCTGCTATGGGTGAGGAGATGGAGTCTCTTCACAAGAATCAGACATGGGAACTTGTCAAATTGCCAAAGGGAAGGAAGATCGTTGGATGCAAATGGGTCTTCAAGAAAAAGACAGGAATTTCAGACAGTGAAGGCATCAGATACAGAGCACGCCTAGTTGCAAAGGGTTATAGTCAGAAGGAAGGTGTGGATTACAACGAGATATTTTCTCCTGTTGTAAGACATACATCCATCAGGGTGCTACTAGCTCTTGTAGCACATCATGACTTGGAGCTGGAGCAGTTAGATGTGACGACAGCCTTCTTACATGGTGAACTCGAAGAAGACATTCTTATGAGCCAACCAGAGGGATTCCAATCTCAGGGTAAGGAAGATCATGTATGTAGATTGAAGAAGTCTTTGTATGGGCTTAAGCAGTCTCCCAGGCAGTGGTACAAGAAGTTTGATAGTTTCATGACTGATCATGGGTTCAACAGGAGCCCATACGATTGTTGTGTTTACCACAACAAGGTGGAGGATGGATCCTTCATCTATCTGTTACTATACGCCGATGATATGCTGATTGCTGCCAAACAGAGGAGTACCATAGATGATCTGAAGAAGCTCCTTAGTTCAGAATTTGACATGAAGGATCTTGGTGCAGCGAAGAAGATTTTAGGGATGGAGATCATTAGAGATCGTGCAGAAAGGAAACTTTTCTTATCTCAGAAGAACTACATTGAGAAAGTTCTACTGAGATTTGGGATGTCTACAACCAAGCCTCTAAGTACTCCATCCGCTTCAAATATTCATCTCTCAGTTTCTTTTGCACCACAGTCAAATGCTGATAAGGAATACATGTCACGTGTTCCCTATGCCAGCGCAGTTGGGAGTCTTATGTATGCCATGGTATGCACAAGACCTGACATCGCTCATGCTGTGAGCGTTGTTAGTAGATTCATGGGTAACCCGGGAAAGGAGCATTGGCAGGCAGTCAAGCGGATTTTCCGCTATCTGAAAGGAACAACAGACATTGGCCTCATTTATAGAAGTGATTCAGAGTGCTTGGTTGCTGGATATTCAGATTCAGACTATGCAACAGATATTGATGGGAGAAGATCAATGACAGGCTACGTCTTCACTTTAGGGAATTCGGTCATCAGTTGGAAGGCTACCTTACAGCCATCGGTTACTTTGTCCACTACAGAGGCAGAATACATGGCACTGACAGAGGCTGTAAAGGAAGGCATTTGGCTGAAGGGCTTACTTGGAGACCTCGGTCTGCAACAAAATCAGGCTATAGTATATTGTGACAGTCTTAGTGCAATATGCTTAGCCAAGGATCATGTTCATCATGAGAGAACCAAGCACATAGATGTCAGATATCACTTCATTCGTTCTGAGAAGAGGATCAAGGTGAAGAAGGTTGGTACAGCAGATAATCCAGCCGATATGTTCACGAAGGCGGTTCCTGGGAGTAAGTTCAAACATTGTTTGGACTTGCTCAATGTCGACAGTTGGGAGTAGCCCCAAGGAGGGGCTGGCGGCGGCACGGCGAAGCTTAGCGAAGCTTCTCAGAGGATTCAATTCAAGGTGGAGATTGTTGATATGCCTTGAATCCTAACCATCTGACCCAGGTTGAAGAACTGCATATGCATTCCCCTGCCATACCATACCCCAACAAGACGGGGGTCTCGCTGCCCGGTCAGCGAGCCTGTGGGGGGGGTCTAAGGGGGGAGCAGGTGCGCCTCCCCCCTGCGGGGGTGTGGGGGCAGCGCCCCCGGCGAAAATTTTATGGAGCGGTTCTATTTGTATTCGGGTATTTGGATCCTTCTATTTTTAGGGATCCGTCTGTATGGGAGTGCTATATATAAACTCCTTAGGGTTAGGGTTTTACGTATCCTCTGTATCCATTCTTTTCTCCACATAGTGAAGCCGATCGCCGCCGCCCAAGGACGTAGCCCAGTTACGGGTGAACCTTGTAAATCCGTGTGTTTGCGCTCTTGCTTGTTTGATCGTGTTTGTGCGTATTCGCTTCCGCGATTTGCAACACAATTCGATGGTGTTATAAGAGGAATCCACTCTCTGTAAATAAATTGTCTCTACTTGCTAGAACATTAATACACATCATGGATGATACTTGAACTTGGGGTCCGATCATGTGATATGAAGGCTGCCCCTTTTGCTTCTTTTTGTTTCCCTTTTTTTGCAAGTCAAAGCTCTGGTTAACTGAACCCTAACAAAACCTGGATGTTCTGTGCTAAATCTCTTCATTAATGGTAAATGGGAAGAAGGAACTGAAATGCATGGAGCTGAAAGAAACTGAACAAAAGAAAATTGTATTGAAATGTGAAGTAATTTTTCAATGTTGAAAGCCCATTTTAATCATTTTGTCTCATTCAAAAAATAGAAGGTGACAACCCACATTATATTTTTGGACTCTTCTTTTGGAGAATCCTTGTTAGGGTTTTCTCCTCACAAAACTAGTGACGGAGGTGATGACAATGCTCGAGGGCGATGCACGAGGAGGGGGAGGGAGACGACACTTGAGGCCATGCACATGGATGGGGAGGGCAACAACACTCGCGGCTGTGCATGGGGATATGGAGGGCGATGATGCACGTGGAGGGGGAAGGAATCGACTGCGGAGGGTGTAGCATTCGAGGCCACGTGCGGCGAGGGGGAGGGCGACGGTGCAAGGGGTGGGGGAGGGTGATAATGCATGGGGAGGGGAAGGCATCGACGCTTGAGGCCGCACATGATTAGGGTGTACACCTTAGAAGAAGGTGTTGACATCAATCCTTATAGATTATTTATTTATTATTTTGATTCACTGATTATTTAATTATTTCTTTTATTTCATAGATTGATTATTCGATTTTACAACTGGATGCTCTAATTTTACAATTGATAGGCTGATTTTTACATATTGACTCGTTAATTTTTCTAATCCATTCATTGATTTTACAATCAATTTTTACAATCTTAATTCTTTTTTTTACAATACTTGTTCTTTTTCCTACAAATCACAATGCGTTTTTCACAATCTCATATTATTTTTTGCATTTATCTCAGATCCTTTCTATCGGAATTTTCCATTTCATGTATTTTTTTACAATACGAGTTTGTTTTTTTTACAAATCTTAAAATACGTTTACAATATCATTTTTTATTTATCGTCTCTCTTGTCATTTTCTAACAATTTCACATTATTTTGGTAAAATCTCAATTCGGTTTTTACAATCTTAGATCATATTTTACAAATATTAGGACGTTTCCTACAAATACGAAATTGTTTTTTACAAAGGGATTACCAATGTAATTACAACAATAATTGTAGTACTAACTATGATCTTATTTTACAATGCAGGATGCATATTTACAATGTGGATGTGAATTTTACAAAGAGGTTTGCCATTCTTTATAGCGCAAAAATGCTCCCTCGTTGACAAACCTCGTTGAATAAATAACAATAAAAATTGTCAAATTGGACAAGTTAAAATTAGTAAAATAAAAGGATTAAATGAAATTCAAATTCAAAGCGAAAACTCAATGTCTAAAATACCCTTTTGAATAAAGAACCGTCAGATTAAGATCTAGCGGATCTCCTGATAGAATTTCCATTGACTTAGGAAATGTGTACCTTATTGGAAGGGCTCTCTCTGTGTGTTTAGGTTTTAATGTGGCTGCTCCCTGGAGGTAGCCAACGAGTTGCTCCCGTGCTATATTTCGATATTTTTATTTTTTTGAAAAACTATCGCAATGATAGTGGAAAGGGCTACCCGAGAGGTGGAGCCGCCCCTACAAAGAGTTTGGAGGAAATGGCTACCCGGAGCGTGCAGCCGCCACTGTCACTGGGAAGAAGTGATGAGCCATGTCGCAACGAGGACGTTGCAAATATAAGTGGGGGAGGTTGTAAAAACCCCAAACAAGGTCCCATACCGTGGAAAACAAAAATTTCCGTGTGGGATAAATAGTGAGGAGCTTTACTACCGAATAACCCGGCTTAAGCATTTTGGGGGTGGTTAATCGTGTTCGTATGGGCCCGAACCCAAGAGGTTGTCAGGGCCAGTAATGCTCCGCTAACGGACCGGGGACTTAAGCTCGGGACGTTACAAGTAGGGTGGAGCATTGGATCGGGCCGGCCCGGACCTGACCCTGACCCGAACCGTAAAAGCTCGGACCCGACCTGAACCCGATGTATAAATGATCAGGCCCGAGCCCTCATATTCAAAAATATTATGCTCGGGCCGAGACGGGCCCGAACCCGAAGTACAAATGGGCCAGGCCCTGGCCCTTATATTTCAAAATATCATGTTAGAACCAAATTAGGGGAAATGGATTAGAGTCACAATACATCGAATATTTCCTTCATCCATGAATAGTAATATTATATCATAACATTACATCCAATATTCATGTGTTATGGATGAATTATATCCATAACAATAAATTGGAATCAAAGTGCAACTTCATGAAATCAAAATGGGTGCGCGCTGAGCCCGGCCTGAACTCGAGCCCGATTATACGGACCTTGAGTTGGATCCGGGTCCTTGGTTTGCTAAAAAAAGCAGGCCTCGACCCGGCCCAAGGTCCACAAAAAATTGACAGGCTCGGACTGGACTTTCACGGGTTGGGCCGGATCGAGCCTAATACTCCACTCTAGGCAGAGCCCCATTTTCACTATATATATAAATGTAAAACTGCTGCAATTGCTGTTTAAAATCTTGTTGTCGTAGTCAGGCTTCTGCATCAATTTTGAAATCTACCTTTTTCTCTGGTTATTGCATAACTGATGAAAATGGTGACCAGTAAGCTGTTCTTACGCCGATGTTTCAATGACAGCTAGCACTCTACGTGTAATCATTGAGGCATTAAACCTGAGATATCGACGTTGTTCCAGGTGAGACAAGCCTGAATGTAAATGAGGTTCCTACTCTGGTTGCATGAGACTGTACAAATATCAATAAGGAAATCACAGTACTGAAAGTGGATTAATTTGTGGAGGTATAGGAGGAAGAATGCCATCCACTTTTTCGCGGCAACATATCCAATATTTTTCATCTTTTTTCCAATATAGGACATTTGGATATGACAGATAGGAAGCGTATACTTGAATTCTGATGTATCCAACCGTGTTCTCTGAAAGTAGTGCACTTTGCAAATGCTGAGACCATCATGACACAAATAGAGGGATTAACATGTCCGAAATTTGCCGTTAACGTAATCTAGGCAATTATCTGATAACGTAGGTCTCTTTAGTTTCTTGAGGGATAAAACATATACGTGAAAGTCAAATGATGATTTGCAGTATGCAGAAATGACAATTGACATTTAGTCTAATATTCTAATCACTAAACTAAGTTTACACAGGTAGAAATCAGCGGTCAGATAAAGAAGTTCTTGCGCACCTAAAAAATTCACACTAGAACAGAGAGAGACGTATATTAAAAAAAGGAAGGTGAAAGGAAGATGTGACGGTTGGATGCGGCGGCATCTTGTATGAGTTGAGGATGATGGTATTCAATTCTCTGGACCTTACGATCGATGTATACAACTTGCGTTGAAACAGGGAAAGTTAGGCATCAGCCTCAAACAGATATAAAAATATATAACATCTCCTCGATACAAAGTTGAAACCATCTTTCCTTTACGAGCACTGTGTGGAAGAGTGGTCCAGTTGCAGCAGAAAGAGAAGGGTGGTCAATGATTGTACATATGACAGGGATCACAAGAGGGTGAAGAAGAAGAAGAAAGAAGATCCATATGCACTTAGAGCACAAGCGAGTAAATCGGTGGATTGTCAACGTACCGGAAACATCCAAGTAGTTGGACGACCTAAAAGCAAAGCTTTCTCTGGAACAGGTGGCTGTAAAATATGAACAGATGTGAATTTGTAAAGTATTCGTATATGTGTGATGCATGCATGTGATGAAATGGTATCTGCCCAACTTTCGCAGAACCCACCTCAGAAAGTGGCAATGAGAGGTATCGCTTGCCTGTAATGTAACGTCCACCTCCTTTTCCCAACTCAACTTTCAGAGAAGGTCAACTTTTACATCAACATGAGTATTGGACGTTTGTGGAGAATTATATGTTGGAAATCGTGGTGCTTCTGGAGTGTAGATTGCTGCTTTTCTGAGCTTGACCTTTAGTATTCTCGCCATCGATTCGCCGCATGGATGAAATAGGAGTGATTGTCTTTGCATTTTCTATACCTGTATCTCCACCAAGAACCTATCTATAAGCTCGTTGGACTAAGGATATTGTGGTTTTGCTGGAAAAATTCTCCTCAGTTGGGAATCTGAGATGTATATATAATATATTGGTGTCTTGATTTTTTACATAAATATTCAGATATCAAAATCTTTATGTTATTTAAGAAAAGGTTGTAAAGATTTCTAATAGTTGAGTTATTCTGTGACATGGGGTAATGGGTTGTGGGTGAGGATTCATTAACACTGTGGAATTATATATATGTAATTCACCCTCTTTTTTCTTTGATCAAGAGAGAAGATGCATATTAGTTGGCGGTATGTGCTAGGGAATCTTCTATATGATTTTTCCCTTCCATTAATGAGAAGGGTTTTCGACGTAAATCCTCACGTTCATGATTGTGTTGTTCTCTACATGGTATTAGATTTTCGATTGGTGTGAAATTAAAATCTTCTTTTGACCTTTGTTATGCAAGTCTTCGTTTTGCCTTCGCATGCGGTGTGACACTGCACTTTTACCGTGGATTTGCACATATCTCGGGGAAACGATACATGAAATGCACCCAGCCTAAAAAAATGGAGCATTACGTTGACTTTTGTTGGGAGCTCCATTCAGATTAGAAGTCGTTTAGAGGACGACATGAGCAAAAGACTAAGAAGGTCTCTATGACTGTAACTGAAAAAGCATATGAAGATGTGTATTCCTAACCAAATTTGAGAACTTTAGGCTTATCATAACTACCAACAGTGCTCTCACATCAACTGATCGTGATAAAGGTAATACGAAACAATATGGAGGATAAAAAGTGTACAATTGATAGTTGTGCTACTAATTATACAATAGTGATTTTTACCCGGCATACCTTATAATCTTAGTCAATTACCTCTACGACCTTTGAAACATCGTAATTCCTCCCTCACCCCCGCAAACTTGTTAACCTTTACCCTACAGACCATGTGGTTAACCACCATTCATGTAGCCATTAAAACTAACCGAATTCTGTTATCTTCTTTTACATAATACCCATTTTAGTTATCAAATTTACTATAGATGCCATCTCCTCCCCTAAGAAGCCTCCCCTGCCGGTTGAAGGCCCCCCACCCCCCCCGGCCGCCTGCCGGTTGAATCCCCTCCTCCCCTGCGACCCGCAACCACCCATGCGAAGCCCCTGCCCGCCGGTTTGAGCCCCTGCGACCCCTGCCGCCGCCCCTGCGAAGCCCCTCCGCCCGCCGATTGAAGCCCCTCCTCCCCTGCTACCGCCACCCCTGCGCTCCCTCCCCCGCTCGTCACGTCCCGTCCGATCGAAGGCTCCACCACCAAGTCGCCGCCTCCCCCTTGCGAAGCCTCCCCACTGCCTGCCGGTCCAATCCCCTCCTCCCCTGGGACCCCCAGCCGCCACCCCTGTGAAGCCCCCAACCCCTGTATCGCCCCCTGCCCTATCGACACCCCCCGGACCCCATCGCCCCCCTTCGGAGTTGCCCCCCTCCTGCCGAAGCCCGCGCCTCCCCAACACCTCCCCTGCGAAACCACCCGTCGGTTGAAGCGCCTCCCCTCCCCCAACCCGGCGACCCCCAGCCCGCTGCCTCCCTGCGAAGCCACCCTTCGCCCATCTCCGGTTCAGGTCCAGAGGTCCAGCGCGGAGGGGAGGCTGTCCACAGGGGAGGTCAAAGGAGGATAGATTACTTTTTCTTCTTGATTAATTTTAGCCATCAGATCGTAGCTTAGTTAGATTAATTCGTTTTTAACTCAAGGAAGTTAACTCTAGATGTCTAAATTTAACGGTAGGGTTCGTGGGGTAAGACGAAGCAAGTTTACAGGGGTGAGGGAGGAATTACGATATTTCAAAGGTCGTAGAGGTAATTGACAAAGATTATAGGGTCTGCCAAGTAAAAATCCCTATACGATAATACGGCCCAAAAATATTTAGAGCCTATAAACTTGTCCCAAGAAAGGACCATGTATATTGTGTTGACATGTCTAGTATTATAGTGGAAACGAATAAAAGTATATCCCTCATTAATACATTTCTTATCCATAATGCTTTTAATATTTATGGCATGACTCTTAATCTCCTTCATGTTAGCAGCATAATCAAGAAATTGAAGTGTTGTAACTATAGCAATAGGTTAAGATTAATAACTTTATTAATGTACGTAGATCAGTGATGTGAAGCTTGGTAAGGAAACACCGAGTGGGAGTAGAAAGACGAAGTGGTAGCTTGGGAGGGGAGAAAGAAATTATTGACCGAAACGTTTGTAAGAGGAGATTGAGAAGATTCCGGTATGGTTCCAAGTTCAAAAAGGGTGGTCGGTAATGGAAAGGATTTTCTCTTTGACATGAGAAGAAAGAGCAATCAAGTCATTTGAGTGAAGATTCCCATAGAAAAGTTCTTGGATAGAATTTTGTGAAGGTCAAATGACAAAAGCTAGAAGTTTCTTATCCAATGATGCATTTAAAGTTTGACTGGAAGGTGGTCTAAACTTCCTCAAGAAGATTCCTACAAGTATGGAAGGATTTAAATGGGTTATCACAGAGCCCAAATGAGAGTTTAAAGTAAAGTTAGTCATTTTGGAAAAGATTCCATGCTCTCTTAATTCTAAGAGAAAGGAGGAATGAGTGAAAGTCTGTAATCACTAACCCGCCATGATCAAGATTACACCAACTAAATGACCAAACAACCCAATGATAGCTTTTACCAAACTTAAAGTGGTCCCATATTTTTTTTGTAAAGGCACAATCAAGGATACATACGATGGAACTAGGAGTATTAAGAACCAAGAGCAAGTGAATGGACATGGTGGTAAGAACATCTGCAGGCGACGCGAAATGGGGTTGGGGTTTGAACAAGTGAGGATCGATCCACATGGACTCAGATATTTTATGCGAATTTTTATTGTATTTGCACATGTATTTTTGTCTTTTGACTCAAATAAATCCTTATTTTTCTTTTTTATTTTCGGGGCCTCAAAACATAGTAAAATATCTATCACTAGATTCTATACATCACAAGGATCACAACGGATTTTCTACTATTTTTGGTGATTTTTGGAAGTCCCTCGGGCATTGGATAATTGCCTGAAAGGAGCAAATGGGAAGCTTCGTCTGAGATTCTCCAGCTGGGTTTGGATCAAGCTCCACTCCACTTTATCCTCGTCGATAGGGTTGGGGATCCTTGCTGTCACCAAGGATCGAACTCCAGGAGGCTCCCTTTGAGGTTACAGTAGAGGTAGAGTGATCAGACTAAAAAAGGAGGTCAGAGGTGTTATTATAGGCATGAGAAATCATCGACATTGGGAAGAGGATGGCATGTGATGGAGCGGTGGTTGGTGGAGCCTAGGTGATAGGCGAGGATGAGGGTTGCAGGAGCTGTAGAAGAGTGGAGCTCTAGGGAGAAAGGGAGCATGGAAGAAGGTGGGAAAACGGAGAAAGTCAGAAGGCTCACATGTTCTAATAAGGGGGGCTACAAAGATCGGACAATTGACTCAAAGTCAACTATCCATACGTTCCCATTGGTCCATCTCAGCCCAACAAAAGACAAAACAGAGGGAAAATAGGAAGAAAATAGAAAATGATTTATTTTAATAAAAATCAAAACATAAAACATATTTCTAATTTTATAAGCTATTTTGGTGATTTTTTTATTTTTACAACCTTATTGATTAAGTGTTAAATTTTACACGCATATACATAGGTATATTTATCTATATTTTAAGTATTTAATTTTTATTTTGTAATTTTAATTTTATCTTCCTATGTACATATTATATATATATCTATCGTATAATTAAATACATATTTACATATTTTTATGGTTTTATTTACGTATTTAAATAAATAGATGTATATACATTATAAGTATAGCATACCTACATATTTTAATGCATTATTTATTTTAATGCATTTTTAATGATTTCATGTTTATATTTTTAATAAGTTTCAAATAATATATACAAGTATTTAAAAATATAAGAAGAGTAAAAATATAAAGAACCAATTACATGAATAAAATATACATGTATACAATATAATGGGACCCCATAAGTTGGCTTTTGCATCTTAACTTTATTTTTAATGAAACCATCTGCATTAGATAGATAATTTAGAATACAATGGAGGTGAATTTGGTAAAATTTGAGTTGATATGGAGAAGATATTGATATGTGAAATTCGATTTACGGTTTTTTCATCTGTGTCCCAATTGCAGTGTATTCTTTTTATGTGCAATTATTTTTATGATTTTCTATTTATTTTTATGTACAATTTTCATGTAGATCAATTTATTATTTGAGGTGTATAAAATGAAGAATAAAATGGAACAAAAATGGCTATTTTTAGTGTTTAAATTAGGGTTTTAGGTACAATATATTTTTAGGGCTTAAATTAGGCTGAGCGATGGTTTTTATAATAGAAAATCTATAAAAAAATTATTAATTTCCTCTAAATAATCTTATAAAAAATCCATTCATCAATGTAATTTTTTTAATGTTTCTTATATAATTTATTCATATTTTTAGTTACAAATTTCTTTATTTTAAAATATTTTCTACTTGCAAAATAGGAATAAAATCATCTAAATTAAAATCCACAAAATTAGGAAAGAATGCATAAAAATTCAAGCATATTTTTTTTATCTCAGTAGGATTTTATTTGAAACTTTCTAGATTCGTGACATATATGTAATTGGTTGTTTATAATTTATTCTAAAACTCATAAAAAGCAAAAGATAAAAAAAATTAAAAGGACTTGTATTTTCTTTTTAGCATTTTCGTTCGTGAACCCTGGGTGATATTTTGTCTACCTCTCAGTGTTCAATACATATATCACCACACGATTTTCATAAATCTGAAAAATCGATTTGTGAATCAAGGTTACACCCTTCGATTAATATTTGTCTTGTTCAGCGAATGCCTTATTCTGTCATTCAATGCATCAAAGATGTAATGCATGTCAACCTCTCTTATATCTTTTATAGAATAATTAAATAAAGCTAATAAATGGTGATTAGCCTGAGCTTTTGTCCCTTTTTGTGCATTGCCTACTGAAGTATTTCCCCAGTCGTATAAATATTGGGCTTCCTGATCATAAGCCTTTTGGTTTGGTTTGCTATCTGGAACTGTTGGTGTCCTTGCATCTTTTTCGAATGATTAAAATCTGATCGTTAAAAAACATGCTCGATCTTTTGTCCCCTGGGTAGAAAGCTTATTCTAAACTATTGAGCCATCTCCCTGATAAACCATAAGATAAAACCAACCACCTTAATCCTTTTCCTAAACTGCCCAAACTTCTAAAACCTTTTACTCCCCCGTAACTCATAAAACCTAATCTTTAACAGCAAGAACCCAAACTCAATAAAACATTTTCTTAAACCACATTAAAGTTTAAAACTTTAACAAAACAGTCGATACAAACTAAAACACTGACAGTATAACCTCGTTGGTAATTGTTCCTATTATGCATTGCTTTGTATAAGGTATATATATCTTCATACCAATTAAAGTAATCACAGGGGTAGCCACTATCTTGAAACCCATCATTTCTATTTGTTAAAACATCAATCTGCATCAGAAATGATACTTGAGAAAATTGTCCGATCATATGATATAAAGGTTATCCCTTTGTGCTGTTCTTTTTATCATATTTTTCCATGTCAAATATAAAGGTCTGCTTAACTGAAACTGAACAACATTTTGACGTAATTTTCTATGTTAAATCTCTTCATAATATGGGAAGATGGAAATGACCGTGCACATGCATATAGCTAAAACAAATGCAACGAGCAGATTCAATCGTTTGTATAAATACCTTTGAAATGTGCAGTATTAGCTCTATGTTGCTGCTGGAATTGCTGATCTATTTCTTGTTAGCAGCCCCAGGCTTCTACTTCATCAACCAATTGACCATCACTTCAATTTCCCTGGTTCTGGCGCAACCGAAGAAAAATGCTCATCAGTGAGTTCTTTTTTATGCTGATATTTAGATGACGAGTGTGCTCTGTGATTCGTTCGCTTTCTTTCTTCATCGTTGAGTTTTTAAAGGTGAAAGTTTGGCGGCGATGTCGGTGGTGTACTGTCCTAATAATAGTGAGACAGTGCTCTAGTTGCATGATGGCTGTAAGATCGATGGGGAAATGTCAGTACTGAGAAAGTAGTTGGATTTGAGTGGTGGTTAGAAGATGAAGTAGGCCATCCATAAATTTTATGCACATTGCACACATTCTGGCATTGGCTTCATAGCTATCAAACCTTCCAATTTTAGTCCACTGAAGCATATCCTCTATATTCGTCATTTTTCAAATGTGATAATATTAGGATTTGACAGAAAAGGTACATATACTGCTGGATACTTATCTTCTAATGCACATACAACTGTGCCCTTAATTGCTCATATTTTTTAAAATAAAAAGTCTAGGCAATGATCTGATAATGTAGGTCTAGAATCCCTTCCCTTCAGTTGGGCTTTAGTTTCTTCAAGGTCAAAACCAATACGCGAAAGTCAAATGAAGATATGAAGTATGCATATATGACAAGTTGACATTTAGTATATATTTTAATAACTAAAGTAAGTTTTTATTGGTTGAAATCAGCGGTCAGATAAAGAAGTTCGTGCGCACCTAAAAAATCCACACAAGAACAGAGGGATACATATATTAAAAAAAGGAAGGTGAAAGGAAGATGTGAAGGTTGGATGCGGCATCTTGTATGAGTTGAGGATGATCGTATTCAAATCTCTGGATCTTACGATGGATACAACTTGCGTTGAAACAGGGAAAGTTAGGCATCAGCCTCAAATACATATAAAATATAGAACATCTCCTCGATACAAAGTTGAAAGCATATTTCCTTTCCAGATAGCAGGAGGAGATAAGCATTGGGACTTTACGAGCACTGTATGGAAGAGTGGTCAAGTTGCAACAAAAAGAGAAGGGTGGTCAGTGATTATATACATGATAGTGATCACAAGAGGGTGCCCATTACTGTGATTGGAGAGACGATCATGAAAATACCTATACCTATATCGCACTAGCACTTAAATCATGGCAGATGACCACATTTTTGCATGCTTCAGTTAGTTGACATTTAGCCATTTCTTCTATATCTTAATTATGTGCTGAAAACGGAGGTACTATAGACACTGCTTTCCGTTTTCTCGTGTCTTACTGCTTTTTAATGCGATTTTACTGTGGAATTTGTTGGTTTTACGCATTGATTGGATATCTTTTTTCCATCTCGGATGTGCATATATGACTGATAACTTGATCCTAAATTCGTATGCACAAATAACAATATAGAAAGTTGATGCCAACTATGAGAAGTCGTGGGATGGATCATAAAAGAACTAGTTGGACCTAAAAGCAGAGACCTTTCTCTGGAACAGTGGTTCCTTCCTTCCTTCTCCATATGTATACAAGTCATCATGGGAACTATTAGGGTGCAATTTGGCCAATATCTAGAATATATTGTCCCCACTTCACACGTAAATACGAGCAGATGTTCACGGACTTATATCTTCTACAAAATAGGCGGTCAAAAGCATATATAAGATATAATGAATGGTCTGTGCCCAACCTCTGTAGAATCCACGTCATAAAGTATCAAGAGGTATCCTTTACTTGTGAGGTCCATCTCCTTTTCCCAACTCGCTTTCAGAGAAGTCAACAATTATAATAATACATGTGTGGGATATATCTATCGACGTCTGAAACCGTGGTACTTGCCTGGACTTTGACTTCCTTATTCTCCTGATCGATTTGCCGCAAATATGCCAAGGGAGGGATGCCTTCACTTTCTTCTCTTTTTATTTATCTACTATATATTTTTATTCAGATTTCTTTGCCATATATGTATAGAAGAATTTGCCTTCTTTTATATATATATATATATAAATTATTTAATTGGTATTGCAGACTTGCAGTTGTTCCTGAAAACCTGGAATAGCATGGAAATCGGCGGTGATATGATATGATCTCTAAATTAATAGTATTTGCATGCTGAGGTCAATGACTGGCTTTTGGTAGGTCAGATTGATACAAGTCGGCAACTCTTTCTTTATTAATCTACTTGCTGTTTATTACTCTCGATCGATCGCAACTGACACTTTGGAATGACGATCAGTACTACTTTTATTCACTTCCTGTGTATACGCTCTCTCAAAAAGGGGCATTGCAGCCTCCTAGTAGACTTTTTTTAATCACTATTCCTCTCTTTTAGTCACTAAAATATTTAAGAATGTTGTGGAAACAAATGGGCATTGAGATTGATGAGCAATGTACTGTTTAATAGGGTACTATTTGCTTGAAAGTAGGAAAGTTACGATCAAGTTGGAAGGTCTGTTTATAGTATACAAGATTATTCACTCCCTCTTGCAGTCAAGATTGGTTAAGTTATCAACGAGGTGATGTGATTTTGACTGTTGAAACCTAGCAACACCTCACTACAAGAAATTTGGCCAATGAGGACATCTAATGTAATCTTTGTTGTTACATCTTCAATAGTTAAATGTATACACTATTATCCGTTGAGAAATATATTAGATGCTTGAATTTGCATTGAATAGTGTATCTGTTGTTATATTGCTAACAAAAAATCTTATAACGATTATCCCTCAACTTTTTCTTATAAATTTTGTTAAATTAGCAATTATTAATACATATCTTAAAGAAAAAAGCCAATGAGAATATTTGTTATATAACCTTTAGAGATGAATATGACACTCATTGTGAAATACAACAATAAAAGAAAATTGCATGGATATAGATGAAATAGTTTTTTATATGGATCTAACTTTGTATTTTGATTTTTGTTTTTCTCAAGCCAACCATGATAACTTATCATGTTTGGTTTCCTCGAGGATGAATAAATAATAATGACTATCCCAACAACCGAGATACCATATTTGAATAATTTTTATACTGAATATAACGACGTATATCATTTTGATTGATATATCATTAGTGAAGGTGCATAGGACAACACTCATCGTCGCTATTTTTCAGAAAGATAGCTGCCTGTCCCTGTTTTTTCAAAAATTATCGATGATTCGTATTTTTTCAAAAGTGACGGATTAACATTGTTATATTGATTGTGGCTAATGATATACAATACATTTAACATTTGTTACTAATTTCAAGGCTAAAAATCTTTTTGCAATGAATAATGTATTTTTTAAAAGAAAGAGGGTGCAAAGTCATAAAGGCAAGCATCCGAACACTCATTACAAGAAAAACACGATTTGGCGAGCATAAAAGGGTGAGGACGAGACGAGCACATGTGCCCGCCATCTTTGGGCCAATACCTTGCGAGCACACGTCCTCACCCACCTGCCTCGTCTAGTTAGATTTCAATGTATGATTTTAAATAGCTCATGAAAATTTGGGGGAGAGCACTTGGAGAGTACATTGGCGAGCACATGTGCTCGCCTACATCTATTAAACAGAATACTAATAGACTCCATGTCCTTCATTATAAATGAAATCAAACCTCAAAAACCCTCCCCGCGATCTTCGAGTAGCACCACTCAACTCGATCGACCATCATTGAGCTCCACTATACGCTACTTCTTCTTCCATAAGATATTTCAAGCACTTCTCTCTTATTTATTTTGATTTTAGTTGCATAGTATGGATATATTCAGTTTTTAGAGTTTGTAGTTTTTTTATACTAGAACATCATATCTTGTTTTTAGAATTAGTTAACTTGTTGATTGTACATCATGCGATTATATTGATGTATATTAGATGTTAAAATTGATTTTTTAGCTTATTCTATATGCAAATCAACATGTATTGGAAGGTGTATGATGAAATGTCTATACCATTACCATTAGAAACAATAATATTGTTCAAGTTTGTTTACTTGTAGATTGGACATTATACGATTAGATTATCATAGATTATATTTTAGAACGAATTTTGCGAAGCTATTTTATATGAAAATCATCATGTATGCAAGGTGTATGACATGTTAATGAAAAATCGAGAAGTTTCATTGTTATATGTGATGTGATAACCTATACATAGACTAAATACCCATATTTTCCTATATTTTTTAGGATTATTGGTTTATTGTATATGTGCATGTGGTATTTAAGTATGTGTGTGTGTGTATGTGTGTTTATGTGTGTGTTTGTGATGAATCTCCATTTCATCATCTTTATTCAATCATTTTGGTATTAAAAATCCAAGTAAATGCGTGTAAATAGGCTTAATTTAGGTATTTTAGCATTCATGCATCATTGTGTAAATAGTGTGTAAAATACAGTTTTTAAAGCCAAAATTATAGAATAAAAAAAGAAAAGAATAGAGAGATGTTGGATGCCTAAATCATAGTGACATCACATCATATTCTTTATTCCGACCCTTTCCGACCCTCATAACCATCCCAAACAACACTATTCCGATCATGTTACCCCAACCCGCCCCAACTCAGTAGCCAAACAGACCCTACGGGTGATTGTGCTTTGCCTTTCGCAGTTCTTTGGGCCATTTGGGGGGGGGGGGGGGGGCTGATCGCATTTTTAAAAATCAACGGTTTTGTCCAGAGAATGTACTCGCTCTAGCTAACTCTCTGTATCGTCTCTGGAGCACCGTGTAATGTACTCCATCTTTTTTCCCACCTTGGGATGTCACCCTCGTGTTATTAAAAAAAGATATAATGCATTAGGTTTATTTTTTAGTACCTATTTATGGTCGTTCTTCACGAGTTAACATTATTGTTAAATATCAATTGGAGATGTAATTTAGATGTGTTATTCTTTTTATTTTTGAAAAGCATATTCCCTCCCGATTTCTTCAAAATTTCGAGGATTCAGGTCCATGCATATGAACATGATTGTGAGTATGAATGTGATCAAGATGATGAGTAAGATAAACCCATATATAATCAGGTGTTTTAAGTTTATCATCTTAATTTAATCCACGCATATTCATGTTTCAAGCTATTAGTTTTATTTTATTCTCATCGATTAAGTACAAATTTTGATCTATATAAAATATGATGGCAAGAAGATAAGGAGGATGAACTTATAAAAGCAGATGAGGTTAGTGCATGTGAGGATTTTTAATATTGTATCATCATTAGTACTTTGTCTTCATGCATTAACTTTCATGATTTTGTAAGATAGTTAGTTTAAAATGCACTTCATTAAGTAGATGAACTTAGTGCATGTGACATTTTTTGCTATTGTATCATAATTCAGACTTTGTTTTCATGCATTTGCTTTTATGTTTTTACAAGATGGTGTATTTTGCTTGCCAGGAATGGCGTATTTTTCCTGCATTTGCTTGCTAGGAATGGTGTATTTTTCCGTTCAGAGAGATTTTATGTTGAAAATGTAGTCCACCATGCTCGGACTCTCCTCGAGTCCTGGTTGTTATAATTATTTTTAATCAATTTATTGGGAAGGACACCAACGCGTGTTTCCCATTTTTTTGACTAAAAAAATATTTTTACAAGATGATTTATTGAAAATGTACTTCACTAAGTTGACAAGATTAATACATGTGATGAGTTTATCTATTGTATCATCATTCACACTTTGTCTTCATGTATTTACATTCTATATTTAACAAGAAATGATCACCACAAGAAGACTGACCTAAATGAAAAAACTTTCATTGACATATCTTTTGGTGTTAAATATGTAGCAACAAATAATGTTGGTTGTAAAATTAAGTTTTCTTTTTGAAATTATCAACGAATCATATATTCGTTGCTAAATAGAGCATCGATTTATCCATTGACTTATTCGTTACAATTTGTATTAATCGTTGCTAAATTTATTAACGATTAGAAGTAAAAGTCAATGAATAATTGTTGTTATATGATTCGTTGTCTATAATATAGCAACACATAAGATATTCGTTGAACTGATAAAGCATACAATAATAGATAATATTCGTTGTTATATATTTAACCACTCATAACATAATGACAACGAATAAAAATTGTTTGGACGTGAAATTTGTTCGTGAAATTTGTTGGAGTGGATAGGACGGTTTCCAACGTTTTCGCCACTATAAGGTACCATTTTTCTGTTGGAGCTTAATTTGTTTGGAAGAAACATTAATCTAATGTGAAGTCATCGAAATAGATTCATAATTGGCGTAATCTGATTCTGTTTGCCATCGATAACATGGCACCTAAGTCTTATATTCTTAATTCATGTGCACTTTACTTGTAATTGACACTGACTTTTCACATGTTATACCTTTAAACATGCTTACGCAATCTAGAATTTCAAGTTAGCATATATATTAAAAAATTAAGCCAAAGATAGACCTTGATCTTCGTCAATTAGGTCTTCAATTTTGAGGATCCTCTCACGTCAACATAAACCACATGCAGAGGATCTGCATGCAGGTGGTTTTGATATTTTTATAGATTGAGTAATCAGAACCTTGCTTTATAAATTTTGTCTTGTAATCATATATAGAATACAATTCAAACCGTAGTATTATGGATAGAAAGAAGTCTCAATAAATAATTAATCTACATGGTTAAGCTCAACTTGTTGCTGATATGCATGAGATTATCCATAAATCCATTGGCTCGTATTGCAAGAAACTTGTAGCACATATATAATAAAACGATGTTTTTTTAACACGAAAACAAATTAGACAAAATGGCATTCAGTTTATTTTGACTTAAACACAGATGTATATAATTTATGAACACCTTCGTCGTCCCCCTTTTTAAACAAAAATAAATCCCAATCACTTGAGCAATAAATTCTCCACATATACAACAGAAACAAGGACACACGTAATTAAGGAGTAGCTAAGAGATAGATCACCAGCAACCCATTCGGACATTGGAAAACCCTAATTTGGGCTCCAAATTAAGAACATGCAGATGTGATAAATTTCTAAGCATAGCTGCACATCCCGAACCTGCAAGGAGTGCCTTTGGCGCAAGCGTTTGAGCACCACCCGCAGTGATCTGTGTTAACCATGACGTCCACGCACCGTCCTCCGCAGCACATCTCCCCGAACCGGCACGTCCGGCCGCACCCGCCGCAGTTGTTGAAGTCCGTCTTAGTGTTGATGCACATGTTCTGGCAGCAGTCGGGACCGACGCTCCACGGTCCACTGCATATCTGAGGGTAATTGCTGCACGTCATCGGTTTCCGCGGATCAATCGGTGGCCCTAAGCCTGGGAAGCCCGGTGGGAACTGGAACGGAGGCGGTTGCGGAAAGGGAGGGAACTTGGGGATGGGTGGAAGCTTCGGCACGGGTGGAAGCTTTGGGATCGGCGGCAGAGGAGGAAGGAAGCTCGGACGTTGGGAGGTGGTGGCCGAGGCGAAGAGGACGACGATGAGGAAGGGTTTCAGAAGCATCAAGTACCACATAGGCTTCATGGTGTGTGTGACTTAAGCTTTGGCTCAAGGATGGCAGTGCCCTCTAATCTCTTCCTTAATTTGCAATGAGGGTGTGAGGGAGGATGGGATGGTGGAATGATGGTGGTTTAATATAAACCCTAGGGTGACTTGCTTGTAGGGTTAAGGTTGGTATTATTGATTTCTTTAATTAACTTTTTTTAGATTTGATTAATTACTTGGAAACGAAGGATTTAATAAGGTTATGCTTAGTTGTACAGAATTGCAAAGCTTGCTGTCTATAATCTTGGAAGATATCAGATGTATCTATTTAATCGAACGTACGTCGAGTACGTTGGGGTTTACGTGTTAAGATTCGAATGAGTACGTTCTTATTTGGTGAAGTGCTTGGAAAATAAAGTGGTTTTCTTGGAAGGTGTGTTTAATTGTTTTTAGTTTTATTAGGACTATCTGTGAGGTCATAAGCTCTCAGATTGATCTAATTGAATGTAGGGATCCTTTGAGTTGACTTTTGGGTTAGGATTGGACTTCATCGTCTCTTCTTTTAGTTACTTCCTTTTTTAGTAAAGTATGCGGCCAAGAGCTTTTTTGAAGTATACTTAATATCTTGTTCTCTACACGGTCAACACCATAATAAGAAATTTAGTAATGATATTGATATGTACATTATTAAATGTAATTGACATTAAGTCGTTCTTTTAATATAATAACGAATATTAATTACCACACCAATTGTAACACCCCAACTCAGATATGATCCCACGTTAGAAGTTCAAACATATGAGAGGGGTTATAAGAGTGGGATACTACTACTTGATAACTTAGCCTTAAACATTTTAGCTAGTTGTCAACACGTTCATTTAAGTCTGAAGTCAAGAAGTTGTCAATATTAATTTTTGTCGGGGTCCAAAGACCTTAGCCCAAACATTAGATCGATATAAAACGTATCAGTACTTATGAACACATTTCGTATCATCCCTTATTTTCTATATGATATATACTCACAAGTTTGATATCGCAACAATTATTTTTAATATAAAATTATCTTTTATACTCTGAAAAACAACAAGTAATATGTTCATTTTTATATTACCACCAACATTTCATATCTGAATCATCGTAGTTTGACATTTTTTTTTGCCAATCACTGGTAAATAATTAATGGTTAATATAAAACTTAATGCACACCTCTAACAGTTGAACGATGTAATTAAATACTGTTCCAGACTTGATCAAGTGAACTCCAAATTATAAAAAACTACATTTGCAATATATAATTAATATTCATTATATATAATGCGGTATCTAATTTTTAACATTTGTTTCGATGTGATTTGGAGCTAATTAACCTGATTTGAGATTGGGCACCACGTTTTACCTTTTAAAATTCAGATTAAGACTATCTGTGAGCATGTTCAAAACGGGAGGTAAGACAAGCCATGAGGGCGAATAGAAAAGTGGAGGAGAAAGGGATTGCGAGGCTGGACAGACTAGAGGACTCTAGAGACCTGATGGATGAAGAGCTAAAAGAGAGAAGAGATTTCATGAAGGTTGTTGCTCTTGAAGATAAGAAGAAGGCGGTGGAATGGAAGCAGAGATCAAGGCAGAAATGGATCAAGGAAGGTGATGCGAATACAAAGTTTTTTTCACGCAGTGGCTAGCAGAAGGAGAAGAAGAAACCTAATCCGGGTAGTGGTTGTGGGGGAGTCGAGAGTGGAAGTGCTGGTGAATTATTTTCATGAGCTCTCGAGAAGGGTGGTGCCGAGACCACGGAGGTGGGCAGGAATGGGGGATCCCAACCTCCTACCTGAGCAAAGCGAGCGACTGATTAGACCTTTCACCAAAGAGGAGTTGAAGCTTGCAGTCTTCGTGCTGAATGGCGAGGGAGCGCCCGGACCGGATGGCTTTCCTGTTTTTTTTCTACAGTGAGTTCTGGGAGGTGGTGGATAATGATGTCTTTGCAGTTCTTGGGGAGTTCAGCAATGACAATGCAGGATTTAATGGAATCAATAAAGCTATACTATTTCTTCTTCAGAAGAAAGAGGCATACGAACATGTTGAGGATTACCATCCCATCACCCTCTCTAATGCCATCTATCTGATTATTGCTAAAGTTCTTGCAGAAAGGCTTGGTGAGGACCTTCAAGACCTGGTTTCTCCAATTCAACATATCAGGAAGACAAATTGGTGATAGCTCGGTTATGGCCTGTGAGATTATAGAAGAAGGCAACGACGTCAGGTTCATGGGGTGTTGTGGAAGTTGGACTTCTCCAAGGTGTATGATAGTGTTGATTGGTGTTTCTTATGGCCTGTGTTGGCCAAAAGAGGGTTTCTAGATTTGTGGATCTCTTGGATGAAGTAATTTGTCACCACTGCATCTTACTCAGTTCTGGTGAACGGTCGTCTCGAGGGTGGATAATTCCAGCCGCAACGTAGTGTTCGTCAGGGGTGCCCTCTGGTGTCGCTCCTCTTCATTTTGGCAGGGGATGTTTTACCTTATACGGTGAATCAAGCTGCGTCTCGCGGTCTCACGACAGGCTATTCGCTGGGGGACATATCTATTCTGGTTCTTCAATATGCAGATGATGTTATTTTCTTTATCGAAGTTGGGGCTGCTGAGGCAAGGAGTATGTCGTTGGTTGTGGAGATATTTGGTGAACTCTCTGACCTTAAGATCAACATAGAAATCTAACATGATCCCTTTTGATCTTTCGAATTAGGAAAAAGATGCTTGTACTGAACAGTTAGAATGACCTTGTAGTACGAGAACGATTAAATATTTGGGCCTACCATTGGGTTGTGGTCGCTGATAAACACGAAATTAGATGTGGTTATATCAACTCACAAGGCGAGTCAATAGTCGGTGTTTGACCACACAAATCCCGAAATTAATCAACAATTAACCCATACTAAAGATCAATAAATTAGAAATAATGTGGAGTTAAAATTTATTTTTAACTCTGCACAAATGGTGTATAGTGACAAGTATGCAGAGAGTTCGAACACAGGGAGCAAACAGGGAAATTCACAAGAGTGTGCACGAGTGAGTGTGTGTGTGATGTGTCTACGCTAAGCAAGCAAGCAAAGGTGTTTTTGTGGGTTTTTACTTTTTAATTTTTTTTATTTTACTTTAATTTTTAATTTTGTATTTTGATTTTTGATTTTTTGATTTTTATAATTTTATATTTTATATTTTTCTTTTTTTTTTTCAATATTGGAATTTAAAGACAATGGAATAAAAGACAAGATGAACTATTTATAAAACTAAGTAAAAATTACCAAAAAATTCAGAAAGAAAGTGTTTTTGATATTTTTATGATTTTCTACTGTTTTTGTGATTTTTGGGGGTTTTTCAAGGTGTTTTTGGTATTTTTAATTACTGAAATAACTCAAAACAGTGGAACAAGGGCTGGCTGTGAGAAAAATGGGATTTAAAAATATCAAACAGCAACCAAAATTTTTCACACTATTTTTCGAATAAGAAGAACAAAATGAGGAACAAAAAGAACCTGAGTTTGTATTTTTTAAAGTTTTCCTTGATTTTATATAATTTTTTGAAGTTTTTGAGTGTTTTTAAATTTTTAGTGTTTTTCTTTTGAGATTTTTAGTGGTTTTTGGACTGACACTAAAATAGGATAAAATAGACACTAGGTAATTTTTTTGGAATTTTTGGAGGTGTTTTACTATTTTTTTGGTATTTTCTAAGCTAGACAGTGCACAAAAAGTAAGTTTTTGATTTTTAATAAATATGAAAATCAAGTAAAATCAAAAACTAAATATGTGGCGTCAAAGTACACATGTCCAGGAGCATAAACCTATTTTTGTGGAATTTTTGGAGTTAGAATGATAAGTCAATTAATTACAGCAAACATCCAAACATTAAACAGGCCTGACAGGGGTATATGTGCAATATATAAAACATCCAGGGGCATACATGCAATTTTCCACAAAAATATACACTGAATATTCAATTTTTAGCACCAAAATGCAATTACAATAGCCGCCTGGGCTTCTCTGAAATTTTCCCACCAGGGCGCGTGACTGGCACGCGCCTGGGAAGGACCAAAATGCAATATAACAAAAGCCAGGGGGTCTACTTGCAAAATATCCAAAAAGTTTGCACTTAATACGATAGTTTTGGGACTAAAACGATATAAGCAAACAACCGAGGGTTCCTCTGCAAAATGCCCACCCCCTCACGTGCACAGGTCACGTGAGGTGACGTGGCGGAGGGCCTAAGTGCAAATAACGAAAGTCTAGGGGCCTCTTTGCAAATATTACAAAATATTTAAACTACAGACGAAAGTTTAAAAACTAAATACTAAATACAAAAATGGCGAGGGTTGAGATGCAAAATACCCTCGCCCGAGCGCTCTGATGAAGACGCGTGGCACGCATCCAACGGCTGGGCGACGAGACGCGATCCAACGGCTGGATGCGAACCACTTATCCACGTGGCGTGTCCTGAGCGGCCGATGACGCTTGGGCTCGTGCGGCTGAGATTAGATCCCCCTAGGTTGATCTGACGGTCGAGGCTGAGGAAGATCCAACGGCCCACAAGCGAACTGGAGCTGCGGCTCGATCGTGCGGTGGAGACGCAAGGAGGAAGAACGGGGAAGAAGGCCGGCGAAGGCGAACTTCCCCGGCTCCGATCTCGCTTCTCCGGCGATGAATGGGCCCCAAAATGGAGCTGCAGACTCCTGGGAGGTCCTTCTACAGACTGGATGGCTCGGATTCGCCGGAGGAGCGTCGTGGTGCTGGCGCGAAGGCGGCGGAGCTTCACGCTCCAGGTGTCTCCGGCGAGGGATCAAAATGGCCCTCCAGGTGCTTCAAGGGTCTTTGACCTGCAAAAAGTGGTGAGAAGGCCCAGGGCAAATTGCCTGGGCCTCGCGGAGGCGTGGGGATGGGTGTAGCGAGATGGCGGCGGAGGGCCGGAGTTGCGCTCCGGCGATGATGTTCGATTGGGTGAAATAAGCGATGAGACTTAAGATTTTTTTGGGTTTTTTGATGCTTAAGCTACCAGGAACAAAATGCAAGAAAGAAATAGCGGGGTGGAAGCCCTCGATGGCCGGAGCCAGAGGATGAAGGATACCTCGACGCCGGCGGTTGGCGGAGGTGCTGGAGTCGTCCTCGACCTCGTTCGCCCTAGCTGAGAAGCTCGCGGCGGAGCTGTCACCTCCGGCAAGACTTGGAGCGCAAGAGAGGCGGAGAGGGGTGGACCAAGGGGACTCAACCGAGGGGAGGAAGATGAAGGTTCTTATTTAAAGCGTGGCGAGGGGGTGAGTTGGGCGCAAGAGCACGCGCGCATGATGAAGATTTTGCGTGATTTGGGAGCATGGCGTGGCTCAGCAATGATCGGGGAAGGCTTCCCAAGAAGGAATCGAGGGGAGAAGACGAAGAGATCGAGCTCGGAAATTGGGGGAAATCGGGGCGAAATCACGGTGTCAGAAACGACAGGTCTCGGTCAGGGAGTTGACCGAGGTCAACTCTAGACCGCTCCTGGTTGGTCCACGTGGACCAACCAGGAAAAAGCCCCGGAAATTGTTTTATTAAATCATTTAAAAATAGAAATAGGTTGAATTAAATTATGGTTATAAAATAAAAAATGTTTAATTTTTTATGTAGTATTTTATTCTGAGTTTTATTTATTTTTATGACTTACATTTTTACAAGTTACCTTTTTAACCCTATATAGGTGTATTATCTATATATTTTAGTATTTTATTTTTATTTTGTGTCTTTTAATTTATTTATTTTTGCTTATTAGTTTATAAAAACATAAAGTACTTTTATGTACATAAATATATTTTTATTTTATTTTTCTGATATGTTTTGTATATTTAAAATACAAGTATTATTTGTACAGGTATATGTATAGGCAATATACCTAGGTATCCTTTATACAAGTATTTTTATTTTGTGATTTATTTGCATTTTTATTCTGGTTTTAATGTACATGTATATTATAAGTAATATATACATAATTATAAAAATATAAACATGCAAGAATAATGAATAAAGAATAAATTGAATATTTTAATCTGTACAAGTATACAATGAGGGTCCAAAAGTCAACTTTCAAACCGTAGCTCCGCCAAATGCGAAACCACCACCATTGGATAGATTATTTTATTCTATATACAATTAAAGGTGAGTACGCTGCATTTGGAGTTTTTATTTGTGAGATACAGGTCTGGGAAGTTGGCATTCTGGATTTTTATTCAGACCATAGCTTTTTATCTGTACATTATTTTTCTGTGAAATCAATTTTGTATTTTTCTTTATAAAATTATCTACAACTTTCATGTACAAAGTTTCTTTATTTGATGTATAAAAAGTGGAACCAAAAATAGGTCCCAAAATGAATAAAGAATGAATAAAATGTATAGGTATTTTATCTGTGTTCCTGACCTTATCTCCCCCTACTTTATTCCTTGTTGACCTATTCATCAAGATGCCTAGGTCTCGGGGTTTCGGGTCATAAAATATTTACAATATTTTATTCTTTTTCTTTTCTTTATTTATTCTATAATTTTGGCCTTAATTACAGTAATTTATACACTGTTTAGATGCACATGCATGAATGCTAAGATGATGATTTTAATGCTATTTACAGGCATTTGCTAGGGTTTTTGGTGCCAAAATGATAGAATAAAGATGATGAAATGTGGATTCATCATCCCCCTATACTTTACCTTTGCTAGTCCCTAGCAAACACTTATGCAATAAGTGCAAAAGAGAGAGAAAGGAAAGAAAAAGAAGAAAATTAGATTAAGTTTAACTATCGAACTTGTCTTCGCAAAATCAAAGTTTGGAGCTTAAGTCGGACCTTTGGAATTTTAGTGCGGTCGGAACCTTAATGAGAACCAAGTTTGAAATCCAACAGTCCTTGAGAATCCCAAAACTCTGTCCAAGTCTCCTCAATAGCCAGGTCAGAAATACTTCAACTCATACGCAAACTCTTATGACTATGAATCTGACTCGTACAGTGTAAGTGATATGTAGCTCCCCACCTCAGAAGTGACACAGAAACAACCTCCCCCAACCTGGTAACTCTAATGCCTCGGTCTAGCAACTCTTTCCTCGAGAAGCGGGGTATTCCCTTCTAAGTTCAAGTGCAACCGGCTCAAGAAGAGGGGGAAGAAGTATAGACTTTTGGGAGCTCAACCAGTGTAGCTAAGTCTCCCGCTGCCAGCTTCATGAGATGTGACATGGATACCATAAGCTTTTGCTTTATTGGACTATATACACTCCGGTGGGGTTATTAAATTTTCAATCCGACCCACCACTTTTTTGGAGTTCTTTTTTTTTCTTTTTTTTTTTCAATTGCATCTATACAACATATCTACATGGTGCAGCATATATACAAGAAATTTTCCTCTTGAGCCAGTAGACTATCCCTCTTTTGAAGCTTTATTGCAACCCACAGCTTCTGTCTTTAGCCTTCATCACCACTAGACCAAGTTGAGGTGCACTTCCTTCACTAGAAGAAGAAGAGAGGTTCCGCCTAGAAGTACTACCCTCATATGCTACCCCAAGCCAAAGGAAACTGCCTCCTCACCACCTCATCCGTGGAGAGCTATGTGAAAGGTGCAGGTGTCCAAGTTAGGTCATTATCAACAAGAGTCGTGCGTGTGCTCCGAAATACTCTACTTAGGCAGTCAAGAATCCATTGAACCAAGTCCCGTGATCCTCAAAGAATTAAGTCAACTAGACCTGAAGTACCTCAAACCCAGTTCCTATAAGGTTCCTGTTATTAGGTAGATTTTAAGGTCCAATCAAGCTCCAATCTCCGGATTTTACTTAGACTTGTTCAACTATCAAACTCAATCCTAAAAATGCTCATGCTATGCAAATGCAATGCAGAAAATGTTTTTGTGATGCAATTTTCAAGATTTTGAACTTTTTATGGATTTTTGAAAAGATGATGCATGCGTATGCAGATGCAAATTTTTTTTTGTATTTTTCACAAAGATTTTTCAAATGTTTTTGGATTTTCATTTTGCAAATGTTTTTGGGATTTTTGAAAACAAAAGATTTTGGCTGCAAACTAGGTTAAAATATGTACACGGGAGTGCTTCTTATATATACAAGAAATGGGTTTTAAGAATTTACAAGGGTAAGTGATCAATTTTATACATATATATAGGTAGTGGATTTTGGTGTGATGTTAGTATTCCTCAAACTTATTTGACACAAGCTTTTCACACAATTTTTGAAAACTATAGTCCAAAATAGTTTTTACAAACATTTTTACACACATGTACACACATTTGAAAATCATTTTGCAAAGGCTTTCAAAACAGTATATATAAAGGTTTTTCAAATATTTTTGCAACCATTTTTCAAACCATTTGCAAATCATTTTTCAAACATTTTATTTCACACAAAGAAAAGAAGTTTTACAAACCACACATTTTTATAAAGGTTGAAAAATATTTTCACCTGATTTATTAATCAGTATATACAAAAAGAATTTGAGGAATAATCACATCTTTTTATTAAGGAATTTTAATGAATTTTAAAGAATTATTAGCCATATTATTAGGAAAATACGAAAGTACGAGTTATGGCTAAGGTATATACGCAGTATATACGACCCCCCTATACTTAGCTTGAGCTATGTCCTCATAGATCGGAGAGAAAAGAGAAGACATAACTCGTACTAAGTATAGGCAAGTCTAAAGAATGAATGAATCAATGAATGAGACGTTGACCGTCCCTCCTATACTTAGGATCAAATAATCCGAAGTATAGCAGACTGTACACAACGCAGGGAGGGTCAAGGGTGGGAATGAACAGATCGTACTCAGATTGTCTCCCCCTATACTTAGGGTAAGATATCCCTAAGTATAGACAAGAAGAGGAGACAATGGAGAGGATCAAAGAATAGAGAAACTCGGGGTGCACACCCCCCTATACTTAGGACAAAGTACGTCCTAAGTCTGGGGAACTGTCTACAAGGGCGGCACCTTTTTCATAGATAAAGAAGATAGAGATGGAAAAGAAGAAAAGAAGAAAAGAAGAAAATGACTCAACAGATGAAAGTGATATGAACAGATGGACCTGTACAGCGGCAGATGGAATTGATCACCATGTATAAGATGTAGATGATGAGAGTTAAAGGACACATCTCATACCAGAAGAATGGGGGCAACGTCAATGGTCGGCGGATCATGATCTCGATATAGCTTCAGGCGTTGACCATTGACGCGGAAGGTGGACGAAGATGACGGTTCGGATATATCAATGCTGCCATTGTCATGTACCTTCCGAACCACATACGGACCTTTCCACTTGCTCTGCAATTTCCCTGGGAATAATTTCAGCCCGGAATCAAACAACCATACTCTCTGATCTGGCTCAAACTGTTTATGGCTGATATGCGAATCGTGCCATGTCTTCACTTTTTCTTTATACTGTAGGCTGTTGGAAAAAGCTGTATCTCTCAATTCCTCCAGGGCTGCCAATTCTGCTCTTCTTTGGTCTCCTATACTCTCGGGATCCAAAAGTAACTCGGTAACTGCCCAAAAAGATTTGTGCTTGATTTCCACTGGCAAATGACACGGCTTGCCATAGACGAGACGAAAGGGAGATGTCCCTAATGGATTTTTGAAAGAGGTCCGATAGGCCCACAAGACCGAGTCCAAAAGCTGTGACCAATCCTTTCGGTCTGGGCGGACAACTTTCTGCAAGATAGTCTTTATCTCCCGATTCGATACTTCAGCAAGACCATTAGTCTGAGGGTGATATGGAGTGGCAACCCGATGGTCAATGCCGAACTCGTCAGCAAGGGCCCTAACCTTGTCATTGATGAAATGAGACCCCCCGTCAGAAATCAAAACTCTAGGTACCCCGAACCGTGAAATGATATTTTTCCTCAAGAATTTGCACACGGTTTTCGCATCTGCGGCTCGGGCGGGGATGGCCTCAACCCATCGACTGACATAATCCACAGCGAGCAAAATATGCTCGAATCCCTGACTCTTAGGAAATGGGCCCATGAAATCAATCCCCCATGCATCAAAAACCTCACAGAAGTGAATGGGTTGCATGGGCATCATGTCTCTCTGTCCGCAGGTTCCCATTTTCTGACAGTCAGTACATCCCTTCACGAACTCATCAGAATCCTTGAAGAGAGTAGGCCACCATAGACCGGATTGAAGCACCTTTTGTGCTGTCCTTTTTCCAGAATGATGTCCTCCTGCCTCAAGCTTGTGGCAGTATGTGAGGACGCTATGCTGCTCTTCTTGAGGAATGCACCTCCTCCAGATACTATCCCCTCCTTCATGATAAAGGACGGGATCCTCCCAATGGTAAAACTTGGCCTTAGCTAGGAAGGTCTCAAGTTTCTGCCTGGGCCAACCCTGAGGGACTGTCTTGGCGACAAGATAGTTTACAAAGTCGGCATACCACGGGAGTGAGGTGACAGCCAAGATCGCCTCATCTGGAAACGTCTCTGTGATAGGTGCGCTGGGCTCAGATTCCTCAAGATTCTCCAATCTGGAGAGATGATCCGCCACCACATTCTTGACTCCAGGCTTATCCTTAATCTCAATATCAAATTCCTGGAGTAGAAGGATCCATCTGGTCAGACGTGCTTTGGCATCCTTCTTGGCCATTAAGTACCTGATGGCGGAATGGTCGGTGTAAATAGTCACTCTAGATCCGAGAATATAAGATCTATACTTATCCAAAGCAAAGACTACGGCCAGCATTTCTTTCTCAGTCACAGTGTAATTCCTTTGAGCGACATCTAAGGTCCGGCTGGCGTAGTGAATGGCAAACGGTAATCCATCCCTCCTCTGTCCAAGCACAACCCCAACGGCAAAATCTGAAGCATCCGTCATGATCTCGAATGGAAGAGACCAATCGGGTGGCTGAAGGACAGGAGCTGAAACAACCATACTCTTGAGAGTCTCAAATGCTTCAAGACACTTATCATTAACAATAAACTCGGTGTCTTTGGTCAGCAAGTCAGTGAGCGGTCGGGCAATTCGACTGAAATCCTGAATGAACCGTCGGTAGAAACCGACATGCCCCAGAAAAGACCGTAACTGACGAAGATTGGACGGTGGATTGAGTTTTCTGATGATATCCACCTTGGCAGGATCGACCTCCATGCCCCTGTTGGAGACGATGTGCCCAAGGACCGTCCCTTGAGTCATCATGAAATGACTCTTCTCCCAGGATAAGACAAGATTGACCTCTATGCAGCGCTTCAGCACACGATCTAGGCAGTCAAGACAAGCATCAAACCCGTCGCCATAGACCGAGAAGTCATCCATGAAGACCTCTAAACAGTCACCCACCATGTCTGAGAAGATGGACAACATGCACCTTTGGAATGTCGCCGGAGCGTTACATAGACCAAAGGGCATCCGTCTGAAAGCATATGTCCCAAACGGACAGGTGAATGTCGTTTTCTCCTGGTCTTCGGGCGCAATGGCCACTTGATTGTATCCAGAGTACCCATCAAGAAAACAATAATGGCTCTTCCCGGCTAGCCGTTCGATAATCTGATCAAGAAAGGGCAGCGGGAAGTGATCCTTCTTGGTGGCCTCATTCAATCGTCTGTAGTCCACACAGACCCTCCAAGAAGTTGGTACTCTGGTAGCGATCTCCTCTCCAGACTCATTGACCACTGTAGTGACACCCGTCTTCTTGGGTACCACATGTAACGGACTTACCCATTTAGAGTCAGAGATGGGATAGATGAAATCAGCGCTCCACCACTTCGAAATTTCTTTCATGACGACCTCTCGAAGATTCGGGTTCAGCCGTCGCTGGAACTCACGCGATGGCTTAGCGTCATCCTCGAGATAGATGTGGTGGGAGCACAGCTTCGGGCTCAGCCCTTTGAGATCAGCTATATTCCAACCGATTGCCTTGCGGTTTCTTTCAAGAACCTCCATCAGACGAGATTCTTGTTCTCCAGTCAAATCTGCTGAGATAATGACTGGGTGCATATCTGGCTCACCTGCAAGGAATCTATACTTCATCGATTGCGGTAGAGGTTTCCGTTCAGGACAACTGGGAGGCGGCAGATCTGGCTTCTGATATGTCTGGGTGAATGCTACCAGGTCTGTATGGGAGAACTCTCGCTCTGCATGAATTTCTGACGAAAGGCGGCTGACTGAATTATCAATAAACTGTACGGGCTCGCACTCTGTCACGGTTGTTGGCTCAGAATGAATCAGACAAGACAACGGATCATCGAAATAGGCCCACTCAATATCTGAATAGGAGGGATCAGAAGCAGAAGAACAAGAACTGAAATCATCGGCACCACTCGTCACCACACTGTCAGCCTCAGGTGTATCCGTATCCAGGAATGTGCTCTCCCGGCTCTCGATTGCCATGAGCTTGCGATACAATGAATCGGTGGGCAAGGCGAGAGTCGGTGCTACAGGGTCTTTCCAGTTAGATTCATCATCAGTCATCTCAAAATCACGAACCTGGTGGACGTCTAGCTCGTCCTCTGTCATCTGCGCGGCTTCACTCGATTGCTCGGAGCATTCTAACTCTCTGGCTCTGGTTTCCTCGATTGTCTCTATTTGTATGGTTTCGCCCTCTACGCGAAAACATACCTTCCCACAATCATGGTCGGTCACCGCCTTGGCTGTGGCCAAGAATGGGCGTCCTAATATGATGGGGGCATCAGTCACCGACTCAGGGATCTCCATGTCCAATACAACGAAGTCCACGGGGAATTTCAGGCCCTGAATGGTAACGACCACGTCTTTCAATATCCCCTTCGGCCTCTTTATCGACCTATCAGCAAACTGAAGGACCGTTCTGCTTCGAAGAAGAGGGCCAAACTCGAACTGCTTGAGTAAGGCAGTCGGAAGGAGGTTAATTGAGGAGCCGCTGTCTAATAGAGTACGATCAAATTGCTGCTCTTGAATCTCGCATCTGACATAGGGAGCTCCTGCGTCTGGTCGCTTGGCTGGCAGCTTGTTCTGAATGGTGCAGCAAGTATCATGAGTGAGCATATGGATTTGGTCTCTGTGCCTCCGCTTTCTTCGGACAGTAGTTGTGTCTTTCAAATTCTTTTTGAAGAAAGGGATATGCTCAAACGCTTCTCGTAGAGTTAGCTGAATGTGAAATCTGTCAATCATCTGATTGCCGAACTCTACCTCCTGTTTCTTTTTAGGATTTTCTTTTTTATTCCCCTTCGCCCGGCGGAGTGCCTCAGGGAAGGGGATTGTAGGGGCCTCCTCAGATGGAGGACTAGGAAACGGTCCCTGTGCCTGTGAAGGTGGAGAATCCACACAAATATCATTATGCAACACATATGGATCTGCAATTTGAACAGGAACCTTTCCTTTATTCATATTTTTGTTCTTTTTGTTACCACAGTCCAGGGGTACAGAATGTGGTAACATCACAGTGGGAGGCTCAACAAAAGTAGAGGTGGTGGCCTCTGTACCACCACCGGCACCTGTCTCTGCGGCATCAGTACCGTCGTTCTGGACTTCATCAAACATGGTGGCATCAGCACCACCGGCTTCATCTGGTATCACGACGACATCAGCATCGTCGTCCTGGACTTCATCATGGGTGGCATCAGCACCACCGTCAACATCCTCATCAGCGGCATCAGCACCGCTCCTTGGCTCCTCTGGCGCTCCTGATTCTGCCTCTAGTTGTCGCTCAGAAGAGGCGCCGCCGGCTGGCATCCTACCGCTCCTAGTAGTGACAAAATCAGCATCATGATAGGAATAAGAGATGTCACTCAAACAATCACTAGGAGAGGTATCCTCTGTAAACTCTACCTGCTCAGGCTTCCTTTTCAGATTGTTCGGGTTAGGCTCAATCTGAGCGGGTATGGCGGCCTTGCCTTTCATAATATCCCGCATCTCCTGCCGGAATTCATCCATTTCTTGCCTGAAAGATGCTCGCTGTTCAGATAGCAAGCGGGCAAGATCATCAAGGGCCGGGTTCTCAAAGGCTGGACCCTGAGAACCGGATGTCTGTCCCTGCTGGAAATGGGGCTGCTGCTGTTGCTGCTGATACTGGGGGGAAGGATGGTGATAAGACTGCTGAGGCTGCTGTCGCTGCCTCCACTGCTGTCCCTGATAGGAGGGACGAGGACCATTCTGGTATTGCTGATGATGGGCATACTGGGGCTGTTGTTGCTGTGTCTGCTGGCTGCTCTGCTGTCCATGGGCAGGAGGATGCTGCTGGGACGAGGATCCACCATTCCCCCAACGGAATCCGGGGTGATCCCTACGAATTGCGGGCTGAGGGTATCGGTCATACCAAATCCCATTGACTTCCATCAATGGTTCCTGCTCAAAGGAGGGTGGAGGAAGAACTGCCAGTGGCTGCTCCGGCTGGTAAACCACCATCTGCATGTCGGAAGATGGCGGTTGCTCTGGATGGTACTGCAACAACGGAACCGGCTCTGCCTGGATGTGATTCACCTGACGGTATGAGATAGAGCCCTGGTTGGGGTTGCTGCTGCTGGAGGCAACCTGTGACCTAGGAGGCTGTTGGGCATGAGATTGGGCCTCCTGAATGCATAGCATTTGGGTTTTTAGGTCACTCATAACTTTGGCAATTTGGTCCATCTGGGCCATGCCTTGATTCTGTTTTTTCTCAAGGATCTCCATGCGGTCCAGCTTCTCACTAATGATGCCCATGTCGGCTGCGGCTGATTCTGCTTGGGCTGCGGCAACTGACACTGTGTTGGGACCAGAATCGATGCGTGCGATCCTCTGGAATGATCCTGCTCCTTGCGGTGGCTTTTGTTGGGTGTAGACACGGGCCTGAGTCATCACTGTAGAATTTTCTGCCATGCCCTCATAGATGGCCCAGACATCATCTTAACCTTTGGAAAAATAGGATCCACCACAAGAGGCGTTGACAAGCCCCTGCAGCTCCGGTGTCAGCCCACAGAAGAAACTCTGCACCAGGTTGGGCTTGGAGATGTCGTGATGTGGACACCGGTCAATGAGTTCTCTAAATCGATCCCAGGCTTCATGGAATTGTTCGTTAGGGATCATGACGAAGTTGCTGATCATTGCTCTAGCTGCATTGGTCCGGCCGAGAGGATAGTACTTCTTCAAGAATACGGTCCGGAGATCTGCCCATGTGTCGACGAAACGCCCAAGATGTTTGAGCCAATAGGCGGCTCTGTCAACCAAAGAGAATGGAAAGGCGATCATCTTGATTGTGTCCTCGGTCGTCAACCGATCATGGATGGTGCTGCAAATCATCTCAAATTCCTGGAGGTGGAGGTGCGGCTCTTCGGTCGGCAACCCATGGAATTTGGGTAGCAGCTGGATAGTATGGGGCCGAAGCTCGAAATCTCCGCGGATGGGCGGGAGTCGAATCCATCGGTGAGTGAGGGATGCAGCTGGGTTGTGCAATTCCCTCATGATAGTCTGTGGCGGTCTCTCGCCGTCTGGATCGCCTCCTCCTGCGTCTGGTCCTCCTCCTCCACCACCTTCCCGGTTTTCTCTCATCTGAGCAATTTCCCTCATAAGGTCACCCATAAATGTGCCCTGGTCACGGATCTGTTGCTGCATAGTCTCCAGGGATGCTAACAAGGAATTATTGATGGCTGCTTGATCAAATATGAACGGAGGGTGCTCATGATCATCTTCATGCTCGCCTCTGTCTGCCATGGCTGGATTTTCTGAAAAAGCAAAAGAGGCCATCTCAGGTGCTGTCGAATGAGCGGAACACTGTGAAGTACTGTATTCAGACACTCTTGGACTGATGGAAGAAGAATGAGAAGGGTGGTCGAGGGAGAACAGGGTGGATGTGAACTCAGGCTCGGAGAGCGGACTCTCCGAGGTATTCCTAGATGAATAAGGAGGAGTGCGGGATAGCGGTGCCGACAAGGTCGGCCTAAGAGATCTCCGTCCCATCATCTTGATCTAGAGAAAGGCGGATGAGATCTGGAATGCAAACATGATGATAAATCAAAACCCCAGTTTCACCTACTCCACACTTGAGCTGATGACCGTGAGAGTTCGGTCTGTTATCTTGTCAATTTTTATTAGGTGATCAGTCAATCTATCAGAGCGTTAGAGCGAGCTGTTGGGTATCCTACTTTCCTAGCCGACTGTCCCAATCCACGTCAGATCTTTCCCAGCCAGTATGAATTCGCGGACCGTACCCCGGTTGCTCCCGCTAATTCAATCTGTTAAGGATATCGCGGTCCGCTTTACCGGTTACCGGAGAGATCCTCACTGGAGAACGACTAACCACGACAAGTAGTCAACTAAAATTTCAGATGTGGCTCTATCCTAGTGTCGAGTCACTCTCTCGCAGCAGATAAATCAAACAAGGAGGGGATTACTCTCCCAAAACAAAATTTTTGGTGGGATGAGTTTTAAGGTCGAGTTTGCATTAGCAGCCCCAATTTTTATTGTTTTCACTTTTTTAGGTGTTTTTCTGAGCAAACATCGTCTAACGAATTTTCCAATTTCCTTGTTATTTAAAATTCAATAAAACAGGGGGAGGAAAGCGGAAAAGCCGATGCGCGGTCAAAATCTATGATGCATGCAGGGATAGAAATGCGTACCTTGTCGCCAGCACTCTACATGCAAAGTGATCCGCGCATAAAAGACAGTAATTTAAACTACCTATATGCATGCACGAGGAAATCGTCCTAAGATGAGCAACTTCTATTAACGTGAAGAACAAGTAGCTATGACAAAGAAAAGAGTCCGGAGTCCGGTCTTGGCTCACCCCTCCTCTTCTCGACACACTCGAGTTCAGGAGTACCGCTTAACAGGGTGGGCTCGCGGCACGTGGGCTCTAGTTCAAGTCAAATAGCTTTTTCAAGTGTATTTTAGCCAAGTCCAATTACGCTCTATAGGTGCAGGCAAGATATTAGGGCTTGGGCCTTAGCTTCTTAGTTCGTCACAGTCAACAAAAATTCCTATGTCTAGGGGCTAAATCCTCGTGAAACAAATAGAAATGAAGGCGAGAAAACCGCGAAAAAGACAAAACCGCGGTGAGCCCCCAAGTGAACAAACACTTGGTAGTTAGGCCCGGTAGTGTCCAAGTCCGAATGTACCTGTATTATTATAAATTATCAAAGTCACTCTCTCACAGAAATAAAATGCAAGCTAACTAATCACTCTCTCTCAATCCTCCTGCTCTCTCCTGCCGGCTTGGCTTAAGAAAAGCCGACTCCGCTTCCCAAGGTTGCTTCGGGTCACCTAGGCGATCCGCCTCGTTCCGCGGTCCCTCGCAAGAAGACAAGTAAAGAGATGGTCAGATAGCTCAACAGATATATCAAAACTGCAAGAGACAGGAAGTAAGACTATGGTAGACAATCAACACAATCAAACAAAGTGAGAACTACTCGCTGTTGCTCCCCGGCAACGGCGCCATTTGATAAACACGAAATTAGATGTGGTTATATCAACTCACAAGGCGAGTCAATAGTCGGTGTTTGACCACACAAATCCCGAAATTAATCAACAATTAACCCACACTAAAGATCAATAAATTAGAAATAATGTGGAGTTAAAATTTATTTTTAACTCTGCACAAATGGTGTATAGTGACAAGTATGCAGAGAGTTCGAACACAGGGAGCAAACAGGGCAATTCACAAGAGTGTGCACGAGTGAGTGTGTGTGTGATGTGTCTACGCTAAGCAAGCAAGCAAAGGTGTTTTTGTGGGTTTTTACTTTTTAATTTTTTTATTTTACTTTAATTTTTAATTTTGTATTTTGATTTTTGATTTTTTGATTTTTATAATTTTATATTTTATATTTTTCTTTTTTTTTCAATATTGGAATTTAAAGACAATGGAATAAAAGACAAGATGAACTATTTATAAAACTAAGTAAAAATTACCAAAAAATTCAGAAAGAAAGTGTTTTTGATATTTTTATGATTTTCTACTGTTTTTGTGATTTTTGGGGGTTTTTCAAGGTGTTTTTGGTATTTTTAATTACTGAAATAACTCAAAACAGTGGAACAAGGGCTGGCTATGAGAAAAATGGGATTTAAAAATATCAAACAGCAACCAAAATTTTTCACACTATTTTTCGAATAAGAAGAACAAAATGAGGAACAAAAAGAACCTGAGTTTGTATTTTTTAGAGTTTTCCTTGATTTTATATAATTTTTTGAAGTTTTTGAGTGTTTTTAAATTTTTAGTGTTTTTCTTTTGAGATTTTTAGTGGTTTTTGGACTGACACTAAAATAGGATAAAATAGACACTAGGTAATTTTTTTGGAATTTTTGGAGGTGTTTTACTATTTTTTTGGTATTTTCTAAGCTAGACAGTGCACAAAAAGTAAGTTTTTGATTTTTAATAAATATGAAAATCAAGTAAAATCAAAAACTAAATATGTGGCGTCAAAGTACACATGTCCAGGAGCATAAACCTATTTTTGTGGAATTTTTGGAGTTAGAATGATAAGTCAATTAATTACAGCAAACATCCAAACATTAAACAGGCCTGGCAGGGGTATATGTGCAATATATAAAACATCCAGGGGCATACATGCAATTTTCCACAAAAATATACACTGAATATTCAATTTTTAGCACCAAAATGCAATTACAATAGCCGCCTGGGCTTCTCTGAAATTTTCCCACCAGGGCGCGTGACTGGCACGCGCCTGGGAAGGACCAAAATGCAATATAACAAAAGCCAGGGGGTCTACTTGCAAAATATCCAAAAAGTTTGCACTTAATATGATAGTTTTGGGACTAAAACGATATAAGCAAACAACCGAGGGTTCCTCTGCAAAATGCCCACCCCCTCACGTGCACAGGTCACGTGAGGTGACGTGGCGGAGGGCCTAAGTGCAAATAACGAAAGTCTAGGGGCCTCTTTGCAAATATTACAAAATATTTAAACTACAGACGAAAGTTTAAAAACTAAATACTAAATACAAAAATGGCGAGGGTTGAGATGCAAAATACCCTCGCCCGAGCGCTCTGATGAAGACGCGTGGCACGCATCCAACGGCTGGGCGACGAGACGCGATCCAACGGCTGGATGCGAACCACTTATCCACGTGGCGTGTCCTGAGCGGCCGATGACGCTTGGGCTCGTGCGGCTGAGATTAGATCCCCCTAGGTTGATCTGACGGTCGAGGCTGAGGAAGATCCAACGGCCCACAAGCGAACTGGAGCTGCGGCTCGATCGTGCGGTGGAGACGCAAGGAGGAAGAACGGGGAAGAAGGCCGGCGAAGGCGAACTTCCCCGGCTCCGATCTCGCTTCTCCGGCGATGAATGGGCCCCAAAATGGAGCTGCAGACTCCTGGGAGGTCCTTCTACAGACTGGATGGCTCGGATTCGCCGGAGGAGCGTCGTGGTGCTGGCGCGAAGGCGGCGGAGCTTCACGCTCCAGGTGTCTCCGGCGAGGGATCAAAATGGCCCTCCAGGTGCTTCAAGGGTCTTTGACCTGCAAAAAGTGGTGAGAAGGCCCAGGGCAAATTGCCTGGGCCTCGCGGAGGCGTGGGGATGGGTGTAGCGAGATGGCGGCGGAGGGCCGGAGTTGCGCTCCGGCGATGATGTTCGATTGGGTGAAATAAGCGATGAGACTTAAGATTTTTTTGGGTTTTTTGATGCTTAAGCTACCAGGAACAAAATGCAAGAAAGAAATAGCGGGGTGGAAGCCCTCGATGGCCGGAGCCAGAGGATGAAGGATACCTCGACGCCGGCGGTTGGCGGAGGTGCTGGAGTCGTCCTCGACCTCGTTCGCCCTAGCTGAGAAGCTCGCGGCGGAGCTGTCACCTCCGGCAAGACTTGGAGCGCAAGAGAGGCGGAGAGGGGTGGACCAAGGGGACTCAACCGAGGGGAGGAAGATGAAGGTTCTTATTTAAAGCGTGGCGAGGGGGTGAGTTGGGCGTAAGAGCACGCGCGCATGATGAAGATTTTGCGTGATTTGGGAGCATGGCGTGGCTCAGCAATGATCGGGGAAGGCTTCCCAAGAAGGAATCGAGGGGAGAAGACGAAGAGATCGAGCTCGGAAATTGGGGGAAATCGGGGCGAAATCACGGTGTCAGAAACGACAGGTCTCGGTCAGGGAGTTGACCGAGGTCAACTCTAGACCGCTCCTGGTTGGTCCACGTGGACCAACCAGGAAAAAGCCCCGGAAATTGTTTTATTAAATCATTTAAAAATAGAAATAGGTTGAATTAAATTATGGTTATAAAATAAAAAATGTTTAATTTTTTATGTAGTATTTTATTCTGAGTTTTATTTATTTTTATGACTTACATTTTTACAAGTTACCTTTTTAACCCTATATAGGTGTATTATCTATATATTTTAGTATTTTATTTTTATTTTGTGTCTTTTAATTTATTTATTTTTGCTTATTAGTTTATAAAAACATAAAGTACTTTTATGTACATAAATATATTTTTATTTTATTTTTCTGATATGTTTTGTATATTTAAAATACAAGTATTATTTGTACAGGTATATGTATAGGCAATATACCTAGGTATCCTTTATACAAGTATTTTTATTTTGTGATTTATTTGCATTTTTATTCTGGTTTTAATGTACATGTATATTATAAGTAATATATACATAATTATAAAAATATAAACATGCAAGAATAATGAATAAAGAATAAATTGAATATTTTAATCTGTACAAGTATACAATGAGGGTCCAAAAGTCAACTTTCAAACCGTAGCTCCGCCAAATGCGAAACCACCACCATTGGATAGATTATTTTATTCTATATACAATTAAAGGTGAGTACGCTGCATTTGGAGTTTTTATTTGTGAGATACAGGTCTGGGAAGTTGGCATTCTGGATTTTTATTCAGACCATAGCTTTTTATCTGTACATTATTTTTCTGTGAAATCAATTTTGTATTTTTCTTTATAAAATTATCTACAACTTTCATGTACAAAGTTTCTTTATTTGATGTATAAAAAGTGGAACCAAAAATAGGTCCCAAAATGAATAAAGAATGAATAAAATGTATAGGTATTTTATCTGTGTTCCTGACCTTATCTCCCCCTACTTTATTCCTTGTCGACCTATTCATCAAGATGCCTAGGTCTCGGGGTTTCGGGTCATAAAATATTTACAATATTTTATTCTTTTTCTTTTCTTTATTTATTCTATAATTTTGGCCTTAATTACAGTAATTTATACACTGTTTAGATGCACATGCATGAATGCTAAGATGATGATTTTAATGCTATTTACAGGCATTTGCTAGGGTTTTTGGTGCCAAAATGATAGAATAAAGATGATGAAATGTGGATTCATCAGTCGCTTACATCTTTCTGACTGGCTCCCAGTGGTGGAGAAGCTGGAGAGGAAGCTGGCAGGTTAGAAGGGCTCTTTGCTCTCTCGTGGTGGAAGCTTGATTCTGGTGAAGGCGGTCCTGACGACAATCCAAATTTTCTTCTTGTCGACTAGGCTTCTTCCGGTGGGGATTCGTAATCGACTTGAGAAGATCATGCTAAGTTTTTTTTGGGCCATGACTGGAGGGGATGGCGATGCTCTGCATCTTGTGGATTGGGAGACAATTACTTTACCTAAGGAGGAAGGAGGGCTAGGTGTGTTGAGGCTGGAGTTGCTGAACCGTGCACTACTATTGAAATGGGATGTGAGAATTTGGGACGATAAGGAGGACTTATGCAGCAGACTCATACGCCGCATCTACAGGGTCGAGGTCTACTCTATTAATGTTATACGTAACATTCGCTTTGAGACAACATTGTAAAAGGGTATTCGTACAACTTTGATGAACAACAAACCTCTAGCCTCCCGCTCCCCGCATCTTTACGCTATAGCTGTGGACAAAAGTGCTCGTGTCACTGATCTCTGGGATAACGACTGTTGGAGTCTTAATTTTGCCGGTGCGCTCTCTGTACGGTGTATGCAAGAACGCTACGATTTGATGGAGTCTTTTGCTAGGATTGAGGACCCCACTATTGGTAAATATCATTGGGTTTGGAGAGAGGTTTACTTCTCTATGAAGAAGGCCTACGTTGTGCTAATCAAGGGAATAAAACCGCTTCGTGAGGACCTTGCTAGGGATTATAAGATGATTTGGGAGTGGAGAATTTCGGCATGTATTAGAGTATTCATGTGGCTCCTGAGACATGGGAGATTACTCACCAAGGAGAGACGTGCCCTCATCTTTCAATTGGATGATAACTCCTATGTTCTTTGCAGCTCAACATTGGAATCCGCAAGGCTCCTATTCCTGGATTGCGATAAGATGAAAGATTTTTGGCGGATGTTAGAAGTGTTTGGGTTGATCTTAGCAACATGTCGTCCTTCTGGGAATCTCTCCTTATTTCTAGATTCCGTCCAACTGTCGTGAGATTATTGCCAATAACAGGCTTATGGGCTTTGTGGGTTACTAGAGATGGTGTAATTTTTCATGCAGAGAGGTTCTATGTTGAAAATGTAGTCCATCTTGCTCGGACTCTCCTCAAGTCCTGGTTGTTTTGATCCTTTTTGATATTAATATATTGGGTCGGGCACCAACGCGTGTTTCCCCCATTTTTGGATTAAAAAAATCAGATACTGATATTGAAATACCTTGATATAAATGTTTCCAAATACTCAAATACAAAAAATACTATTAATAAAAAAATCGGCGTGCTTCCAACACCTCCGCAAGAGGAGCATACATGCTTCCCATTAGCACCCCCTCCCCCTGACTCGCTAATCGGGCAAAGAGAACACCGTCTTGTTGAGATTTGGTACGGCAGGGGTGCATACGATATATCTTCAACCTTTCTTATATGGTTGGGATTCAAGACATATCAATAGTATTTGTAATGTTTAAACTATCATTTTTGGATGTAGAAGTTTAGATGAGTTCAGATACAAATCCCAGTTCATGTCCTAGTTCCCCAACCTTGATTAGGCCTTGAAACATAGACTTTGGCCAAACTTTATTAGCTTAGTGAGCAAGAAGCCTAACTTGGAAGAAAACTTAGGAATACGACCTTCTAATTATATCTGACATGCACTTTAATTAAACACAGGATGCATCATGAACGTTAGCTGTTGCGTCTTTATAGATAGAGCCTTCTAATTATATCAGCGTAGTACTTTCTATCTGGGGTTTGATGGTGAAGGAGACCATGAACCGTAGCTCTAAAGCAACACTTGTTGATCACTCTCTTTAATTTCCAAAAAGAGATCTCCGAAGAAATCATAATAAAATGAATCCCATATCAGTCAGAGTTGTGAAGGTGTGTGTTGGAATAGAAGAGAGGTATTGATGGCTCCACGAATAAGCATAACCATGTGAATGAATGGATACTTGTTGTTATCCTAAGTTGAGTAATGATTTGGTTGGTTCTCCTTATATCGCTTAATGGATACTTGTTGTGAAGGCGTGCTTCCAACAATTCGATTCGGTATTTATATACATACACACATACATGATGAGTCCATGATTAATTACTTTTATTCTTTCATTTTGACTAAAATCTTTGGCGAAATACATGTAAATAATTCAGCAACTCTCATCTTTTAATAATATAGAATCATTATTAAATAATATGTAACTAACACTTATTTATACTAAAATAAAAGAATAAAGTCATGAGAAAAAGAAAGACAGAATGGTGTATATATATGTAACAGAAATATAGAATGACCCTAATTCCGAGACTAAGCCAATGCTGACCTGATCGGTAAGAGAATAAAGTAGGATAAAATATATTTTCCTACTTTATTCTCTTACCGATTAGCTCAACATTGGCCTAGTCTCAGAATTAGGGTCATGCTATATTTATGTAATATATGGTCATAATGTATGAAAATCCAGAAAAATAAATAGTATCACATACATATGTATAATATTCATCATTAGGTAGAAATTGCACTATTTTATTTGTCATTAAGATCGCTTAAAATTAATTTATTTTCTTCATGAAATATATTCATAATATATACTAAAGAAGAGAAATATACTTTAAATTATATTTTCTAAGTATCATGATACAAGAAAAACATTATGTCATAAAGTTCACATTCAAACCTTCATATATGCGCGCTCCATATAAAGTTATATTGAACCAAACTCATTTTTATTGAAGGTGATTTTATTGAAATTAGATTTAAGATGTGAAATTATGATTTTTGAGCACTAGTGGTGTCTATATTATTGTATATATGTACAATAATTTTATTTTTTATTATAGCATTATTTATATTTTTTTATTATTTTCTCCTTATTTTATAATATTTACAAAAAATTCAAGTAAAATTCATAAAATATTTAAAACACAAAAGTAAATATGTATGCTTATAAATAATTGGAATGTAATAAATTGTACATATGAGTATTTATTTATACCTGTAATAATCATATTAAATATGGCAAAAAATATATTTAAATACCTTAAATATGTTTCAAAAATCCAAAAAAAATCTACAAAATAAGACTAAAATTCCAATACACTAAATAACTAACATAGACACGCAATCTCCTTGTGGATCAACTTAATTATCATCGTCAAACTTTTCAGTAATTTTATTCGTTGAGTCGATTTCGAGAGAGTTTCAACATACAACAGCATTAATTTCTAATTTCGGTTATCTGTACGTCCATAATTAGGAGAAGGGCCTCCAGTTCCTTCAAGTCGGAGGTGACCGGCCCAAGGCCCATGACCCGTTATTTTTTATTGTGACCATCCCACGGTCCGATCTGGCCCAATTAACGTGGGCTTTCGTTCGGATCAGGCAGACCCATTAATTAGGATAGAAGCTTGGAGAAAAAATAACTGGAGGTGCATAAGTTGCTGACGGAAGAACGAGGATGAATAGATACTATGAAGACTATGAGAATATAATTTAGGTTAATAGCAGCACGTCCTTTGTCTTAATAATAATTATTTTTATTCAGGTTACAGTGGGATGGGTTCATTTTAAGAATATAAAAAATACTTGTTCCGGAAGATGGTACTAGTGCTTCGATTAATTTCCATTTTATTCAGCAAAAGTCAACTAGAAATAGTGGCATCAACCCGATTTTCTTTGAAATTCTTGTGGAACTTTCGCTGTACCGGCAATTTGAATTGACATCAATCAATATACAAATCTGAATACAAAGTATGATACATAAACGTAAAGGTCAAATCTTTTTGGCCGTTCACTGTCGTGGGGTTGGATTGGATTGAACACCAATATTGCTCATTGATCTTTTCATAAGAAACATATACCATCAGTACTATTACAAAGTTTGTGATTTTATCTTCCATCATCGTCTTCACCGTCATACTAAAATCCTCTCTTCGGTTCGTCGGCCGGTCGTTCCGGTCGACCCCCGAGGACCAATCATACAGTCAACATAACCTTTCCATGCATCACAAATATTTAAGATCACGTATAAAAAAAATCTCTGTATTTATATTTCTTTAATTTGAATAAAAATATCTTTTGTATACAACGAAACAATTAATATCTGTATCTCGTTCCCCCCTCAAGACAAAATTGATTCTGATTTTTTTTAAATTCTCAGAAACAAATGCTATACGATTTACAATGAAATGAAGGAAACTAACTACAAGTCCATCCAAATGGACACTTAGCTTAATCAAGTGATTAAGCTAAGCATAGTTGCACATCCCATATCGGCACAGGGAGCCCTTGCCGCAGCTGTTCCCACACCTTCCGCAATGGTCCTTGCTGAACATCACGTCCACGCACCGGCCCCCGCAGCACATCTGCCCGAACCGGCACATCCGCCCGCACCGCCCGCAGTGGAAGAAGTCCGTCTTCTTGTTCACGCATGCGTTCCCGCAGCAGTCGGGGCCAGCGCTCCACGGTGAGTTGCACATCTTGGGGTAGTTGGCGCACGTCAATGCTACCCTCGGGTTGAAGCGTCTCCCGAAGAAGTTGGACGGCGGTGAAGGCACCTTTCGGTGATGGTGGTGGTGGTGGTGATGATGGTGGTGGCGATGATGGTGGCGGTGGTGATAGTGGTGATGGTTGTTTTGAACATGAAAGTCGACGATGGCGGTGGCGACAGAGAGGAGAAAGAATGAAGTTAACAGCAAGGCGACGAAGGTCTGTGTTGGCTTCATGTTGATTGTCGGGTGATATCGAGCAGCAAGGAGTGTCGAGATGGCGAGAGGGGTTGTGTTGGAGATGGAATGGAATGGATTGGATTGGGAGGGGAGGGGAGGGGAGGAGAGGATTTATAGAGGAGGAGGAGGTGGGGGAGATGGGTTTGACCTTTGTGGGGGAGGGGGACTAGTGATCAACTTGCATGGAGTCAAACAAATTGGCATGTGCTGACTGGATGTGTGCAGCAATCAGCACACGAAACGAAAGCGTGTTCTAGTTGGTGTGATCTCCATCATCTGATCTAATGGACCTTACTCATTACATCTAGAATTTCCAACTCGTTGCTTGTATTTTTTTTAATTCAAGGACTAATTATCTCGGATGATTTGATGTTAATATTCGCGATTAGAGGTGCCTCATCTTGTTATCCTTGAGCATTTTTATTTGGAAAATAGGAGCAATTGTATATATATAGGATTATAGGTGGGGCTCCATTTTGGGGGTGGGGCCCGGTGTAGGCAGGTTTCTTTTTCCATTTTTTTACTATTCTAAGGACGGTGCAGATCGGATAAATTATGTAATCTTAATGGACTCGATTTTTATTGTATTAATTTAATTTTGTCATTTCAATGATCCATGGGATTAATATTGGTTGATTCGGATAATAGCTGAAATCCGGTCTTCTCCATTTTGTTTATATGCGTATGTGTGTGTCACTACAACGAAATGAGGTTATATTGATGTTTTTTCAAAATCTGTCACTAAATCGCATGTTTTAAATATACATTGACAAATGCTACTCATTGGAAATGATTTTTTATACATGAAATTAGTGACGAATGTGATATGCATCGTTATGACATAGAGATGGTCCATATAATGATAATAATTTGTTGTTATTTTAATTTTACTTAGCAATCATTAAATTTGGAGTTAAATAAATTAGCGGTTATTAGTTAAAATTTCGAAATATAGAAATGGATAAGCGTTGTTATATGGACAGTCGCTAATGCATGCACTACACGAAATCGGATCTAAGACAACAAATGACTTGAATATTCATTGTCATATTTTCTAATGTTAAAGATATAATAATGAATATTATTGATTGTCAAAACATCTTTTTTTACTTATAATTAGCAACGAATAATATATTCATTGTTAAAGGTTAATATAATAATGATTTTTCTATTGACTTATTCCTTTAATTCACACATATCATTGCTAATTTAGTAGCGATTAGAAGAAAAATCAAGGAGTGATTGTTGTTATATGATTCGTTACAAGGAACATAACAAATGAATATCATTATTCGTTGCAAATTAAGAAGTAATCAAAGGATAATATTTTTAGTTATATATGTAGCTACGGAAGATATGGCAACGAACACTAAATTCTTTGTTATCTTAGGTCATATTTCTTGTAGTGATGGTATATTGATGGGTATGAAATTCATCACTAATTTAGTATAAAAAGTTATTTCATAACAAATAATATCGTATTCTATATTTTAAAACTGACAAGTTAGTGATGGATTAGCTTTTAATTGTGGACCATCGGCAACTTGGAATAACAAAATCAGTAATCAATAGTGTTTTAAGATATGAGATTATAATAGATTTTAATATCATCCAATGAGTTAGAGAATAATATTTGTATATTAGTTACTATCTTCATTTACAGTATGCTTAAAAATGTAAAAAGTTTTAACATCGTCTTGATGTATACATGGGACTCAGCAACACAACCTCCATAGCCATAGCCATAGATGGAGTACTTGCAAAGTCCAATGCTTCTTACCGGAACCAGTCCAATCTCCATAGCCATAGCCATAGATGGAGTACTGCAAGTGATCCGATACCTAACTTTTGGTCAATATATAATATATGATCCATCTTGACTCCATTCCGAGGAAATCTATGCCCATCCGAAGCAGCTTCGGCGTTTCTCTGGAGGACCATTCTACGCGCGCATTTCTGTACGTTGTAATCTTAAATTAATATATGCAATGCATTAATTACTATACACAGCATCATATGTTAATTATATATCCTGCAAAATTTATCAAACCGAACCGAAAATCTGCTGGAGCCATTTGATTGATTTACCGTTTCTTATATACAACGGTCGAAAGGCAAATCAAAGGGGAGCCATCGCATTGTTTATATCAAACAACATCGTGCCATTAATTATAAGCCCATTTGATGGGCGCCGCCAATTATATATAGAACACTTTACGAAATAATTTAACGTATATTAAGGTATGGATACAATTCACATATGATACGTCTCTACGTTTTTCTTCCCTATCGGGTCCGAAATGAGCCTAACTCTCCCAAACATATGTACTTGTTTGACCCGAAATGATCCAAAGTTAAATAGATCGAACGTCGCTACAAAGTCAAATCCTATTTCCCGCGTAGTCAACTCTATTTACCTCTATTAAAACCCTCAAACCTCTCCTCGTTCCATACCTTCTATTATTAATTTTACACATTCAACATGAAAACAATAAGGATCTTCTTCTTCCTCGTGTTCATCGTCTCTGTCCATTCCTCATCGGCAAACAACAACGACAACTACCGTTTCGGTTACGTGTACGGGAGGCCCTTCGATCCCAGGGTACCATTGACGTGCACCAACTATCCCAAGATGTGCAACGCACCGTGGAGTGCTGGCCCAGATTGCTGCCGGAACATGTGCGTGAACACGAAGACGGACTTCTTCCACTGCGGGCGGTGCGGACGGATGTGTCGGTTCGGGCAGATGTGCTGTGGGGGCCGGTGCGTCGATGTCATGTTCAACAAGGATCACTGCGGGTGGTGCGGGAGAAGCTGCAGCAAGGGGGCTCTTTGCAGATATGGGATGTGCAGCTACGCTTAATTAGCTGACATTGAATTGATTCGATCATGTTCAAAAATATTCGTCATACAATTGTATAGGATTGTAGTCTGTTTGTAAACATATAGCATAATCGATATAAAACGATTCGATCTATCACTGAGACCTTAAATTGGCAACGGAAGGTGACACCTTTGACAGTACACATGTGATTTCTCGAGCTTGTGTCCATGGGAGATCAGCATGAACTTGTATCGAAGTTCAACCCCGATTGTCTCCAATCACATTTTTCCCTCCGTCGGCAGCCGCCTTGATAATAATTATTATTGGTAATTATCATATCTTTTTCATGAGTTCATTTTAGTGATGATTCTAGATCATTTAGATTTTAGGTGCTCCAAATTTATGCACCAGCTACATGGATTCATTGCTTCCAAACAGATCTAATTACTACTCGTACTAAAATCTGACTTATCCCCGTTCGTAAGTCTGGACCCATGCTCATCTTAGTTGTCTACCTGTTCACAAGGGTCATCGATCAGACATCGTACTTACAATGATGCATGAAATCTTCTCATCAACATGAGAAGATACGCATCATGCCGAGGGCAATAATCGGGCAGCGGAGATGATACAAAATATCCAATCATAGCCCCACATGAAATACTTACGAAGTGTGAGAGTAGATTGTAAGTTGTTAGGACTACTTTAGACAAATTTTGGCGTATAATTTTCCATATGGTGTAGAGCTCCTTGTATGATTTCTCTTTCCTTCTGATACCAACCATCTTTCAAAACCAAGAACATTGAAGAAACAGGTCAGGAAAATGGAGCAAGTGGCTCTTAACTTGAAAAGTTTCTGAACCAGATTTAAAGTTAAAAAAGTCACACCATCTGCTTCTTACAACTAACTCCAGTCATCCCCAAAATGGATTCCATATCTATATGTGCGCATATATATGGTGGTCGCTATCGAGCGTTCGACCAGCTCAACCTTGGCGACAGCAGATTGCAGTCAATGGATACTTACGGAAACCCATTGCAGCTGCAACTCCACCTCGCCACATTCGACATTCCGGAGCCTGAGAATGGCATCTTGGACAACCTTCCCATCGCACCAGTAGATGGTGCTCTCATCAGCTAGGCAATTCTGTCTGTTCGGAGTGAGCTTCTTGATGATTGTGCGATCGGGGACATTGTCGAGCTCCGATTGAACTACTTCTATGAATGGCTCAATGCTCAACTCTGCATCGCCCATCGAATCATCGTGGCTGAACGTGTCCTTGTCATACACTTCCTGGTACAAAACAACAGTAGCAGTGATGCAGATTATTTACGGAAAAGAACAAACAGAAATTTAGTTTGTTGAAGGCATATGGAAATGGCTTTCAAGTATATGCTTCGACAAAAAACAAATTCATCGTACTTGAAAGGGCATGAGGAGAAAGTAGTTCGCATTAGCTACTCTAAACACTACGGAAATCGTATATGTCATAACTGAAATAAATATTTCACATTCTTGCAAGTAATTTGTCTTTCCTGTCAAAGCATAATAGTAGGAACCATCTTAGAACTGACAACCTAAATCCATGAAACAAAGTCCGGCTCCTAGAAGAAGAGATTTTATTTTCACAGCTAAGAATCCATGAAATAAAGTACAACTCCTACAATCTAGCACAATGTACCACCCAAAAAGATGTCTCTGGAGGAATAGTGATTTAAATATTATATTTGAAGGGTCAAATTCTGACAATGCTAATGGAAGTTTCATGAAAATAAACAGACCTAAGCATAGCAAAATAAGCACACAAAGAGACGACGTGGAAACCCTTCATGAGAGGGAAAAAATCATAGTGGGAATTGTCTTTATTGCTTAGAGCAACAAGGGCTTCTTTCTTTTCTCTCTTATTTGAATATAAGGTGGGGTGAGTAACTTATATAGTTCTCAAAGGGAGATAAATGGATCTACACTCATGATCCATTTACTCAACAATAAACACAGAGAGAGAAAGGTAAAAGAGAATGCAAAACAAGCATACTTATTTCACCATCACTACCTCCTTTAGTTTACCTGCCCTTATTAAGGGCAAACAAGTTTGTACTTCATCGATCTGAGATCGTTGCAAAGTTATTTATAAAGTTATTTATACATACAGACATTATGTTTACGTTACCATATTTCTTCTTACATATGGCAATCAAGAGATTTTTCTTGCCAATAAGCTTTTTAAATGACCCGACACATACTTAGAAATTTTTTCCTTATCCCGGCCTCTATGGACTCTACAATTGCCATCGAATGTTTAGAATCTTATATCTTTAAACATTTCTTCCTTCAATTATCAGGAATTATCTTGAGAATTTTTTTTTGCAACAGTTCAAGACTTGTATCTTTCAGTACAAAGTAAAAATAACTTCTATAAAGGAGAAAATTTTAAGCATTTCTGATTATACTGCCAAAGTTAAGTCCATTGCTCTAAACCTAGCCAAAACTTTTGAAAAGTCTTCCCATCCAACCAGTCTCAATCAAGATTATGAATATACGATGTTTTTTGTTCTTTATGGTTCTACTGCCTTTCAGGATATTACTGGGATTTTTTTCCCCATAAACCGATGATGGCTCTCGCGTGATGGGTGCAATTTCAACAATTTTAATGGCCTTCATTCTTCTCTTTCAGCTGGCAAAATTTACATCAAAATTGTGGCCGGAAAATCACTTTGATTCGTTAATCTCTCCGGTTCAAGCGGCCTTTATACAGGGCAGACAGATCTCGGATTGCATTACGCTCGCGTCGGAAATGGTCGCGGATTGGAGGAAGGCGGGAAAGCAAGGGGTGCTATGGAAGGTCGATTTCGCTAAAGCCTACGACTGCCTCGACTGGAGCTTCTTGTGGTTGGTTCGGCGAAGGCGTGGTTTTCCTGAGGTGTGGATCTCGTGGATGCGTCGTTGTGTGACCACAACGTCGTTCACGATCTTGATTAATGGTCGCCCGGAGGGGGGCTTCTTCCAACCTGGAAGGGGGGTGCGCTAGGGTTGCCCCCTTGCTCCTCTTCTTTTTGTTGTGGCTGCGGATGTTTTGGCTCGCATGGTTGATCGTGTTATTGTGTCCGGTTTCTCAGCGGGTTACTCTAAGGGCGGGATGAGTGTGCCCTTGCTCCAGTTTGCGGATGACACCATTTTCTTTATTGAGGGAGGCCTTTCGGAGGTCTCGGGAATGGCGCGACGCTTGATCTATTTAGCGAGTTGTTGGGTCTACATAAGAATGTGAACAAGTCCAAGATGATTCCTTTTGGCCTTTCGGAGGCGGAGGCGCTCGATTACGGCCGTGTCTTGGGGTCTCCTCCTGGTGAGCTGTCTATTGACTACCTTGGAACGCCGTTGGTGGTGGGGAGGGCCAGGCTCATGGACTGGATGGTGGTCGTCGAGAGGGTTGAGAAGCGTCTGGCAGGATGACGGTCGACCCTGCTCTCCAAGGGGGGTCAGCTTGTCCTTCTCAAGGTGGTGCTCTCCTCGATCTCGGTTTATTTCTTATCGAATCGTCGGATGCCGGTGGGGATTCGCAACCGCCTTGAAAGGTTTATGCGAAGATTTCTGTGGGGAAAGAATGGAGAGGCGGGGGGAGGGTTGCATTTGGTAGGGTGGGATGAGGTCACGAGATGCAAGCAAGAAGGTGGTTTGGGCCCGGGTGAGCGGGGCGTTGGATGCGCGGGATGGTATGGTCGGAACCCAGACTCCATTTTGGCGGGGGGTGCTGGAGGTTTTTGAGAGGAATCTGTCGTTGTTTGTACCGGTTGTGGGGAATGGTGAGTCTTTTATATTTTGAAAAGATGATTGGACGGGAAGGGGGATCTTTAGTGTGTGATTCCCTCGTTTATTTGCGCTGGCAGTTGATAAGTATGCCAGAGTCGCATCTTGTTGGGCGGATGGATGTTGCCTCTCGCCTTTCCTTGTGAATTTCTCGGATCAGCGGCTTGAAGACTTTCTTGCACTTATGGACGCCATCGGGGACACAGGTAGACCTAATGGTGGTCATGACCATTGGGCCTGGCGGGGTGGCCCTTTCTCGACATGGAAAGCTTATGGGGCAATTTCTAGACCCCCGCCTGCGCGGTCGGACATGCTGGTGCGTGATTGTGGGTTCTTTTGGGGGCTAAAGCTCCACGAACGCCTTGATTTTTTCCTTTGGTTATTCCGCAGGCAAAGGCTGATGACGAGAGATCGTTGCGCAGGGCTGCTGGGCAATATCTCAAATAGATGTGTTTTATGTGATTTTGCGGTGGAGACCATTGATCATCTCTTCTTCGTTTGCCCCAGGGTCAGAGGGATTTGGCATGAAGAGGATGTGAATTGGGTGTGCAAGAATGACTTGACGGCCTTTTGTGAATCGTTGGTGAACAACAGAAACAGGGAGAGAAGGGACATCCTGCACCCCATAGCGAGGCTATGGTCGATTTGGTTGGGGAGGAATGAAGCCCTCTTCTCGGGGCAACTCTTCTACAAGGAGAACGTTCTTATGCAATGTGCGAGATTAGTAGATGATTGGGTATTGGCTTAGACCCCTGTTTGACATTTTTTGGGGCTGTGGCGTCTACTGTAAAGCCTTGGCTTATTTTTTTTTTGTATACTTCTTTTTGCTATTTTTTCCTTTCTTAATATATTGGGGCGAAGACCGCTGAGTGTCTCCCCCTTTTTTGATTGCTAAAAAAAAGCTATTATCGATGTACTAATTAGGTGGTACACCCTTCTTTAAACATTAATGTTTCTGCTATAGTTTCCACCTCATAGTAAGAACCCCAGTGTCCTAATTCCAGTGCTTCCCATCGTATCACAAATAGCCTTGCCACACAATGCATATTTTGTTTCAGTCACAGTGAATTAAGCAAATGGACGAGGTTCAATCATTAGTTCCGTTGGATCCCACTTGATGCTATTGGATTTCTTTTTGTGAAGACTGATTATCGAGGCACATGCATCCCTCAACATTCCCGATTCAACCATAAAGTTGCATTATATTGGTATTTTCACATAATTGACCATATAACCAAGCCCTAGAGTTGCGGTTTAAATATGACCTTGAGGCAGTCGCACGCTTTATTCCAAAACATATTCACAAGAAGAGTCTGGTTTGAACAAGCGAAGTAAGCACATTGTCGAACTACTGTAAATCCTTATATTGTGCGAATCGATTATGAGCACTACTGTTTCTTGATCGTTTTTCAGCTTGTGCAATGTTGATTAGATCCAATTCCGACAATAGGTATCACAGTAGTGGTTCAGAGATCAAACTCTACACAAACGGCAAAAGAGTCGAAAATGAACCTTACAAAGTTCAATGAACCTAACAAACGGGATTTGCTGATGCTATCATGGATCGAGGACTTGGGATGGACGCATCATTTCATTCTATCCTATAATAGGAAATCATCTAAAATTATGTGAAAGGAGATTTTGAAAAAATATATTCCGCGGAACGTTAAATGATGCAACATTGCTGAGAGGGGGGTGTTGATATCTCTTAATCCAATGGGACTATTCTGAGATAAAAGAAAATACATGTTTAGATGCTTTGCTGGACCCTGAGAGCATCAAGACAAGAACCTTTCACCAGTACTTTGGGGATGTTGTTTCTCTGATAGGAGATCCTTTACAAGAATGTTCCAGTGACCACTTCTAATTCGCATTTATTTGATCCTTTGTTTAATCTACTTTGTGGTTTGACCATGATTTTATTACAACTTTTACTTCTGATTTTTGCTTTCCAATTAACATTCTTAATAACAGATTTTGACAATATTTATTTAATTCAGATTCGTGATATAATAAATGGAAATGCATTGAATTTGTCTTATATTATTGACTTGTTACATCGTCGTTAATTTGAATTCATCTCAGCTCGTAAATAACAGAGCTCTTGAATTTTAGGTGAAGACACATACAAATATTGATCCTAGGAGGATAAAAATATATTGAAAGCAGTTAAAAGAAAATGTCACAATTTCGAAAAGGAGATTGAAGGAGGTAGACAATATTGGGGTTGGCCTCCGCTGCAAAATTTGCTGACAAATATGTAGCCCCGTATAAGGCAAGTAGATCAAAAGACAATATTAAAAACCAAAACCAAGAAAGGTGATCGACAAAGAGGGATCGAGTAACTCTTTTCATTGGTATATGTAATATTCTCAGGGCTATCAGCAGTCTGATAGTGTACATGTTGGTTGGTACTTCAGTTATCATTTGCAAAAATATCTTTTTATAAATTAGGAGAATTGAAGCTAGTTTACAGCCCTATTTTCTCCTCCGTGATTATCATATAATTCAATCTAATAGATAATTTTTTTATTCGTGCCCTTCTTGCAAATATGTTTCCTAGTAAAAATCAAATGGGTAGCCTTTGATAGACAACAGAAATGCAGAAAAATATGTTTAGTAGTATTCCACTCCTACTCAATTGACTATTGCCAAATTAGTGCACTCTGGCAGATAGAATAATAGGCACTAAAATAAAATTTATACCGACTGAAACCATGCTGTTATATTCAGTTGAAGTTAAAAAAACAGTGCTTTAACCAAGGGCCTATTGGACCTCAATCAAGAAATGGCTTTTCAAAATCGGCTAATTTTAGAAAAGAAAATGTACAATTCTAACATCCAACGTTTTTTGTCAACATAGACTATAAACCGCCTTATGCATCCATGAAATAAGAATATCAAAAATAAATTTATAACTTTATGCATAAATCATTAATGCAGTTATGCATTTTTAATGAAGATTCAAACAATGGATGTGTGCTAAAGCAATAAAACTTACAACTCGAATCGGCAGGGAAGGATCATGAACGGAAAGAGTTAGCTCTTCGTTCCATTCAGGATTCACATTTTTCTTTATTACATGTGTCTTCAGTTTCTGCAATCAAGAAGACTCTCCAATGACACCAGTTGTTAAGAAATTAGAACAATGAAAAAACGAAGTTGAGAATGAAGCGTTGAGTCCATCAGATAATTAGATTATGTTCAAAGTATACCATAAACATGGTATGTGGCTCTATGATTACTCCCACACAATCATTTGAGAAAAGGTTGAGTTAGAGGGGAAGTGTACATGGCAATAAAAAATCAAACATCCATTAATGTAAAAGGGTTGTAAGGACATAAAAAAAATTACAGAAGCGTTCACCACTCAACATCCACTAATGGGAAAAAAATACACACCATTTTTATTCCAAGACTTATAAACATATTCATCATAAAAAAATCAAACAAAAATGACCGCCCCACAAAAAAGATAGATGATACAGCTAGCTTTCTTTGAAAGTTAGCTGTAGTACAATTCCATCACTTGGCAACTCAATAGATGAACAACTCAATTATGTCTGCAAATAAGGCCTATAAGATGCAGATTCCAGGATTCCCAGTAAAACGCTGTAATGAGGAAACCGGAGATAACTGCTAATTTGGCAATTGAAAATTTAGAGTGTAAAAGCATATTTGCTCTGACCTATTACAACCAACATGTTATTGGAGGAAACACAGGGCCACTAAACCCAGACTGCACCTCTCCAGCGTTTTCCTTGCATGGAGTCGTTTCGGACACATGTTTTCAGTTACATAAATAACAATACAGATGAGTCAAGGTTGGTCCAATTCCAAGCCAATATTCGAATTTCGAACATCATAGACAGAGCTCGATAAACTGGACTTGTGCAGAATGATCTAGATAGATCAGATAATCTCTCACTTCAACATATACTGTTTTCGGTCTTTTCAACTGTTACTGAAAATCAGTAATCAAAAACTGAAAAAAATGAGTAGGAGATTGGCAGAGAGAACTAGGCATCAGTTAAAGAACAAAAGGAACAAGGAATCAGGTAAACCCACCTTCATCTCAGGGTAGGATAAAAACAAAAAAATGATGTTTGATATTACCTCCCTTTATATCCTCCCAGAGACGGACGTTTGTCATTTTGCAATCTTAAATGCATCAACTAATTCGCTTAAAACATGTATTAACATAAGCAAAATATGCAGAGTTACCAAAATGTGAAATGTTATGCGCCTAGAATCGCAACAGAAACAACTGAAAATCAATCCATCATATCCATAAAAGGGATGAATTTTTAATATGATTTCTTATGGTTTTTATTTTTTATTTTAAAAAAGAAAATACACAAGTGATACCTAAGGTGACCTTGCACCATTTTACCATGAGTTTATTACAGCAATTAACAAAAACAGTATTAATATATTTTAATTCACAGCGATGGCCGAAGTTAACTACAAATACAAACAGATCTTCTCATTTTTGTTACTGTGGTCGGATCGCAATGAACAATGGACAGGGGATCAAGAAAATTGATTTTACGAACACCCAGACTGTTAGAAAAAGTGTTCAGTTATGAACAACAATCAATAAACAAATATAGATAATAATCAGGCCATTTAATGAAGCATTAATACTAAAAAAACAGGCAGATCGAGAAGTACATTCATCAAAATCACACTTTCCATGCACGAGAAACTAAGACGGTATCTGATGAAAGGTGCAAGGGCTCGAAATTACACAAGAAGAAGATCGACAAAGCCGGCGCCAAATTAAGGGAAACAATTTCAGAATATTGACACTTGTAAATCTTGAAATCTACAAATACAGTGACAACAGTGCACATCAACCTGTCAGAATGAACAATGAGGATCTTGTGTTTGGCAATTGACTCACGCAAAACAATTAACATAGTAATCGCACAAGAGAAACTATGATTTACATGGAAAACCCCTTCCTGAGAAGGTTAAAAAACCATTGACAAAGATAGATCCCTTACGAAAAAAATGAATTGAAGAACATATAGTATATTCCCACACCTTACGTTAACTGTTAATAGCACATATACAGGTATGCAGCTAAATAAGCCTTTAATCGGATCAAGATTCCATAATAATCGTGTCGGTCAAGATCCATTTAAAAATATATTGCTTATCAAATCGGGTCATGATCATTCAAGGCATAACTCAACATATTGATTCCTTTCTAAAGCCAACGACCCAAATTCCTTATAAAAGATATGGCAAGGACATGGTTATATACACCTCAGAAAATCCTACTCGCACCAAGCGGACCTGAGCAGAAGACTTGGGGACCTGATTTTGTTCAGTCAGAGGTTGGAAGTGCTCCCATATAGCAAGGATGTTGACTGCTGCATATCAATGAATCTAGGAACGGTTTTTATACATAATCAACATATGTAAAGCAACAAATACATACTATAATCAATAAGAATACTCATCACTACACGATGAACAATTACAAACCTCGAGGGATAATGTTTTTTACTTTTCAAGAAAAATAATCGAACAAAAAAGGTACAATATTATAAAACGAACGACGAAATCAACAATCCATCAAGTGGTGGACAGAAACAAGGAAAGCTACAGAACCCACAAATCAAGATTGAACAAAAGGAAAACAGACGCAACAGGATGGAAGCTTGCATGCAAAAAGGAAGAAATATTTAAAAGGAAAATCGAATAATTACATGCTTCCCATGTCTGACGACAACATATGGATCGCTGGCCTTCACATCACGAACGGCGAGGTTGACGCCCCTGACCACCCTGACCTTGAGGAGACCCAACATCCGCTCCATCACCCTCACTTGGCCTCTCGAACGGCTATTATTTTCAACGAGAAACCGTTCTCTTCCCCTGTTTTTAAAGCAACCTCTCTCTCTTCTGCTGTTTACGGCAACAAAATCCAATTTGTAAGTGAACCCACAAATGCTTGCATGAGATTAAATAGCCTACAGATCGAGGGAGGACCTCGAGGGGAGGATGAGGAGAAGGGAGGGCTGGAGTGGTAGGAAGGGAAGGCGAAGAGCCGAGGGAGGACGTTTTTATTCTTATTAGGACAGCCTGTCCTCTGTTTCCATCTACAATTTAGGAAAGTGGGCTTTTTCTGTGTGATGTGCACTGAGGTTCTAATTCCGGCAATTTGACTCTTCCCATCAAATTTGAGTGTTTCCAGTGATATATATAAATATAACCCAATATGTATCTCCTTCTTTGACATTGCAGTTTTTGGTTAACAACCTTACTGATTGAGATCTCTCATCCTATCAAGGTCAGGATGAGCATGCATGGATTTTTTTCATCATATTAACCAATACAAGTGCCTGTGTGACGTGATTAAGATGGGACGAGTAAGCTCTTGGAAGGTTGCGCTGTAAAATCGGAGAAACATAAGGTAACAAAGATGTGGTGGATCCTTTTCTTCTCCACAAAGTAAAGGCCAAAAGGAATATTAGAGTACGCAGAAAAAAAGGAGGACGCGCGAAAAAAAGGAGGACGCGCTTTATTTGGAAAAAATGGATGTAGTCAATTTTTTCCATTCCCTGGGAAATGGGCTTGTCTGTTCTGTACCACGTTGACAAGTCAACTTTCCAAAAAAATCATTTTTTACTCGGTTAATATTTCTGTAAGGAGGGGATTATGGATATTCTGTTTTTAGTTGTAAGATAGAAAGCAAGCCCATTTGTTGAAAGGGACAAATGTACCCCCCACCAATCAAACAAGACCGAGTGATAGACCTGGCATATCTCTTATCTCATCTTAGTTTTTATCCCTCGTGAAATGAACAAAAATTTAGCAGAAGTTCATGAGAAAAAAAACATCTATGCAGATCTTCTTTTCATGGTTTATAGTGAAGATACGTTTCTCCCCAAAAAACAGTGTACCCCTCTGAGTTCAAAATAAAAAAGGATTCTAACTTGCTTCTAAGCGTCCCGGGATATTGATTTGCACATTAAAAATGCTTAGAAATAGTGGGTGTAAGCATTAGAGTAGAGTTGAGGTGGACACCACTATTACACCAATCGGACAATCAATACAGCAATTAACAGACTTTAAATAAGATGAACATTAAATAGTATAACGTGCATGATGTCTAATCCAGCATCAATGGAGGTTGCTCATCAATCACCATGGTGTGGAAGTGCCTTAGATCCCATCGTTTGTACTATCTTCCACCTTGCCTACGAAAGAGCCAACACCTACCTGCCAAATAATACTGTTCTCTTCTTGTTTCTATAGATCTCCTCTCCTTTCCTTCCACTTCAGACCGCACGAAAGTCGTGTCTTGTAGGTACCATGAATGTGGTTGAGATTTCTTGCGACGTAGTCAAGTTCGATGCTCGTGTGCTAACTGCTAATATATAATACGCGCTTGATATGGTATTTTTAAAGAATCCAATCCCCTCTGACTTTGAGGCAGATAAATCGTTCTCACATGACAGCGATCTCCACTCCAGCACGCTATACCACCCACCCACTTCTGGGGATTGGTTCTTCTTCTATGTGGCAACAAAAGGCCGTCAGATCGTGTGTTCAAACGAATCTGAAACACAAATATATACCCTGCTGGAAGAAAAGGGTTTAGGGCCAAGGGAACCGTCCCATCTTGATCGAACGGTATAGAAAATGCAAATTGTATGGGGTTTGGGAATGAAATGAACAGACAACGATCGATGTTGGGTCGTGGATCGCAACCCTGTGCAGCACCTGCGAATGGAAGGTTGTGATTACCTCCGCAATCTCGACAATCACCTTTTTACTAATTAAAAACAAATAAATAAAGTTAAACATAGATGTCCCTATGCGAATTCTATTATATATTAAAAGAAGGAGAACGTATTTGACAAGATTATAAAAATATCCTTTTGGGAGCTACGGGACGTTCTAAAGTCTCCGAAAGGATTTGGCAAAGCAAGAATCGTGATCGGCATGGGGTGTGTAATGATCCATAATCAGTAGATGCAATTCGGATAAAGGGCAAAGGGGGACGAGGAGAGTGTACATGAGGTCCCATGGAGACGATGACGTAGGGATCGCTGCTGCCGCGGAAGCGGTCGCGCACGGGCAATCGGACGCCTCGGACGACCCTGAGCTTGAGCAGACCGGAGATGGGCTGCAGCTCATCCTCCTCCTCCGATCGACGACCACCGCAGGGCGACGATATCCCCTTCCTCCTGAGCTGATCCGCCATTTTCATCGGTAATCGCCAGAGAGGAGATGACTGTCCTGTCTGTGGTGGTTGTTTCTGCTCTGACGAGAAGAAGGGACCCGAGCTGGGAAGGATATATCATCTCACCGAATGGGACCCGCCGTTTTTTAAAAAATTCTTCCTCGTCTTCCTATTTTCTGGTTTATGAGGACATTCTCACCGAAGGCATGGTATACTGTTTTTTAACTATGTTCAAATAAAAATAATAACATAAAAAATATATTATAATTATTAAAAAAATTATATAACACTTAATCAATGTCACATCACAATACCATTCTAACCCTCCCAATCTTCTAAACAATTACTATTCACAGAGAGGTACTTTAACCCAACCCAACCCAATTACCAAACATGCTTATAGGGCTGAGATTTAGGATTTCTACAGGTTAAGCTTTGGATAGGACCAGCTCTACCTAATACTCGGCTGATAATACTCAACCCAAGCCCGAGCCCGTTCTTTTGATGGACTTTTCTCCCTTTTTATATAGTCGCCAGACTCTCTAATCTTCCATTCTCTCTTCTCATTGAGAGCATCAAGGGAGGGAACAGAAGCAGCAAAGCCCGTGGAGCGGAGCAAGACTCGACTAAGAAAAGCATGAGGGCATAGACTAGCAAGCAATAGAAGGAGGTCAATTTGTTATTTAAAGAGTTGATCTAATTGTATTGATTTCTATAATTGATTTCTTCTGTGTAATATTAATTGATAGGACCACGTTGATAAGTGCTACAAGATCTCATGCATTGGAACCCATGGTTATGACCCGAATCCGTTAGTGTGGAACATTTTCTTTTCCAAGTGAAATAGCCGAGTATATGAAAGAAAAAAAGTGCTTTCGTTGTTCTGGAATAAGAAACCTTCACATCTCTATAAGCGTCAAGAATGGAAAAAGTCTAGACTAAGCCAGCATTCCGCCAAGCAGAATCATGGAGAAGGTAGTTGCATTGCTCAGTTGTCAAGGCCGCATAACAACGAAAGAGAGGCAAAGGCCTTAAATCCGTCCCATTACATATATCCGGTCGGTCTCGGATTTCACTTAGCCTGGCCAGCTATGCTACCCAACGGGCCACGGCCCGGCCCAGCCGGACATGGCTTTCCCTAGTTTAGCCCGATCTTTTATTTCTAAATCTGAACCCGAAGATCTCGACCAGAACCACCCCTCTGTTTGTTCTCTCCTTTGATCGACTCGTGCCTCAAAACCCTACACGCAGACCCTCTTTGTCGGCTCTCAGCTTCACCTCCCTCGCAACCGGCATCGACATCGGCTTTTTATCCTCATCATCAGCTCTCGCAGTCTCAAGGCCTTCGAGAAGCACAAGAACACCTACATCGCTCTCATAGACGAGATCCCTCCAAGAACTTCCGATCTTTACTTTGTTGGACAAGTTGCACTTTTATTGGTAATGGTTCATGTTTTTATTTCTGAGCGATGGGTTCAGACCAATTTGTGGATTTCTAAGTGATTCTATTTTCGATTTGGAGAGATGGGTTAGGCTCAAGTTGTCGTTTTGTTGGTAACAGTTGATTCTGTTTGGGATTAGGGAAGATCAAGTTGGGTTGAGTATGGATTAAGTTGTGGAATTCTTGGTAGAAGTTGATTTTATTTGGGATTTGTGTGATTTTGTCACTCCATCTCCATACTCCAGCTACAATTTGAGTATACCTGCAGTTGTTGAGACAATATCAAAGAACAAAACTTTACTATTCTGTTTAAAGTTCGACGTTCCCCTCCAATATTCTATCTATTCAAACCTTACTTTTTAGATAGTAAAGTCGTGCAAATATCCCAAATATAAGCATCATGCTTTAGCTCCATTAATTGCTAGAATGCAGAAGCAAGAATTTATATAATTCTCGTTTAGGGATTTTTACATCCTTGAGTAATTCCGTAATTATAATCATAATCCTGCATAACCATTAATTACATGAGAAATTCGAGTAATCCTTAATTCTTACATGACGTAATCCCGTGTTATATTCCGTTTGAGATACCCGTTATATTTGTCGATTTCCATTGAAAAGGACAAAATTACCCCTAAAGCTCATTCTTATTTACAAAACACGGCATCCTCTCTTCATGCCCCCCCCCCCCTGAGAAGCTTGCTGCCAATCCTCCCCTGCACGAACCTCCATCGCTCGAAGCCCCCTACCCCACAACCTGTCAAGCTCTCCTTGGAGCCCCCCATGCGCTCCGCCGAGAGCTTTCATACTTCTAGAAGCCCCCTTGCCCCCCCTCCCCCCCCGCCCGTGCGACCTTGCCCGCCTCCGCCAGCAAGCCCCCCAGCTCTAACGTCGATCCTCTGGAATGATGAGAGAAAATCAGGATAATCTTTTTCTTGTTTCGTGAACACATCCGTTATTTTTAAATTACCCATGTCAAGTCAACTATTTGTTCCTTTCAAATTACTACCCCGCAAGGATCTGTTTGGCTACTGAGATGTGGTGGGTTGGAGTAACCTGATGTGAATAGTAGCTGTTTACGATGGTTATGATGGTTAGAGAGTGTTGGAATAAGGAATTTGATGTGATTCCACTATGATTTGTGATGGATCCCAGCCCAAAAATAGAGAGAGGTAAAGTAGGTTACTTCTGGATATCCCAATTACCGAACACACCCTTATGTTCATTAGCCTTCAATTGCCTTACCTCCTTAGCCAACTAACTTAGTCACCTCCACTACTCTAACCTCTTTGTTAGTGCTTCTAATTGAGTTCCATAAGCCTATTTTCCCAAGATTTCTCATCTTTCCCATGATTTCTTGTATTAAGCATTTTTATCTATTTTACACCTTATTTCGTATATTTTTATATTATTGTATACATTTTTTTAGTTGTCTCTTGTTTATTTCCCTTAATTTAAAAATATTATAAAACTCAAAGATGGTTCTCCACTTTGCCTAGAATTAGTTCTTTCTTATTTCGAATTCTTATTCACGTTTAGAGCTTTGCTAGAGTTCTTGTGTTCGATCTCCTCACGTTTGCTATAGTACTAGCTTTAGTTATGAGTGAAATACGATGTTCATTGATTGATTGCATAGCTTGATTCCCTACCCTCGCAATTACACCTCAATTTTGCGCACTTAGCTATATCGAAATCTCATTATAACATGTCAGATCCAAAGGAAAACTTTTTACACATACAAAGAAATATAGTGATATTTATAATTGGGGAATTTACTGGAATGCACTTTTAGATTTTGCAATATCAGTTACGCCTCTCATTTCTTACAATATTAGTATGCTCCTACCTTCTTGTATTGTTATCACTTATTGCCTTATCGTTAGTTTGACCGTCTATTAAATGAATCATACTACAGTTTACATAAACTAAGATATAGTTAGGATCTTATTACATGTATGTCCTTTCCTTCTTGATCCTTCCTCCTCCTCTCCTTCACCATTCACCATGTCCAAGCCCGACCCAAGCTCTTTGTCCTCCCTCACCCTCCTCCCTCGATCTGTATGACCTCCTCGCCCTTCGTCACTATCCTCGTGTAACGCTTCCTGAACCTATGTATCGACTCTACGAGCATCCTATATGACATCAGACCCCATGCTAGTTCTTATAACCGTAAAATATTCCAAATATCCGATAAGCATCCTCAGACTTAGACTTGGAAGGTTCCAGATCCCCAGTGGGTACCCCGTATGTCTACACCTCCTTCCCCTCCATTAGGGATGTCAACGGGTCGGGCTTGGGGCGGGTATTACTATTACCAAACCCATACCCATTAATAATATCACTACCCATACCCGCTCATTTATTAAACGGGTAATTTCTAACGGGTATCCATATACCCGTCGGATACCCGTGTACCCAATGGGTACCCATATCTTCGACATGATAAATCTTAAGTTGTTTATAACTGTATACAAGATTTTCACAGATAGACGAAATAGAGTGAGATTGTGTAATATGGTGATTCATAAAAATGTGTAATATATAAAGGATATTAAATGTTTATATGTTAAGTGTTTAACTCTTTTATATTGATAAATTTTATTTATTAAAGGTGCAAAAAGTTAGTTAAATAAGAAAAATCGACGGAGAGGAGAAAATTGAGTTCAATATTTATAAATGTATATCGATACATATTAGATATGAAATAGATTTGGGTCCATTTTGATTAAAATGCAACATACACGTCTATCTTTATATATATTTTTTATTCGGATATGGGGCGGGTTCGGGTTCGGGTACCCACAAGGTAATCCCAAACCCGTACCCATACCCACATGGGTAGAGAATTCAAAACCCAAACCCGTTCAAAAGTAAATGGGATGGGTTTCGGGACCTTAAATGGGACGGGTTCGGGTCGGGTACCCAATGGGTAGACCCAGATTGACATCCCTACCCTCCATCCACAATTCGAAACACAGAGCTTTAAGAAAAACCTAATCAATGCCGGACTTCAACCTTCCTGATCCACCAATTTCCTCCATTCCCCCAAATTGATCCTCTTTATTGCTCCACCATCGGTGATCCTTTCGATTTCATCAAAATCCCCTTCAAATTCCCTCCGATCTCACCGACATCGCCTTCAATTTCTCTGATCCTTAGGGCCCGTTCGATAGGAGAATAAGCAAGAATAAGGATGGGAATAAGGGGAATAAGGGTCTATTCTCCGTTCGGCTGGAGGATAAGAATAAGGAGAATAAGATGAAATAAAGGTAGGTAAGGTGGGATAAAGATAGGAATAAGAGTGAAATAAGATGAAATAATAGGGAATAATCGTACCACGGGGAAGCATGTTGGGGACTTATTCTCCTTATTCCAATCCTCCTTATACCCCAAACGAACAGGGCCTTAGTATGATCCCATATTGCTCTCTCGAGCTATGAGAGTTCTAATTTGATGGAGGTGTGTAGATTGACATCGGAAGCTTCCATAAATGTTGATCCGACACCTCTAGCCTCACTAGAGAATCGTGTACTTGCCTCTGACAATTCCACCTCGACAGCATATCTATTCGTTGCATCCCACGAAGGAGGGTGACAAAAAAGAAGAAGGGGTCGGAGAGATCGAGGTGGAGGGGTTGTTGTGGGCAAGGGTTCATGGCAGCGAGGATCTGTGGGATGGGGGTGGGATGGTTGGTCTAAAGATGAGGACGGGGAAGAAGAAAATAGAGTAAATTACAGAAAAGTTCGTGATACACCTAATTTCAATGTCATACTTGAACTTTAAAAGGCAATAATGTGGTACCCAACTTTCAAATTTGTCTCAATGGATCCTTCAACATAGAAATTTAGTTGATTATTTCTCATTTTAACCTTAAATTTCAATAGTCAGGGACCACATTGAGACAAATTTAAAAGTTGAGGTACCACATTGAAATCAAGTGTATAGTTTAGAAACTCTTTTGTAATACTCATGGAAATAAAGAAGGTGATTAAAACGTATATTTATATCCTAGGTTTTCTTTAACGTTTGTTTTGGAAGTGGATGGACAACAACTAACATAAGGACACATATAATAAAATGCATTGAAGGTCGAGGCACATTTTATATGGCAAAAAAGTCATAACTAATATTGTAGAATTTAAAAGGGATATAATAGCAAAAAAATTTATAATTATATTATATATATTTATATTTTTTTGGGTAAATTCGATTTGATGGTAACAACGATTAATGTAACTGTTGCAAGTGGATTAACTTAGAGTAAAATTGTCATAATTGTTACTTGGTAGTGCTATATCTCCTCCATACTAGCATCCTTGTCCCAAATGACTATTGCGATGAATTTTTGACTTCATCAATATCTAGGAACATGACCTGTCACTAAATCATAGCATGATATATATAGAGAGAGAGAGAAAGAGAGAGAGAGAGGGAGAGAGATAGAGAGAGAGAACTCCAATCCCATTTTTGCTCCAGTACTCTCAGGGTATGTTTGGTTTGGGAAATAGACATGAATAAAGATTAGAATAAGGATGTCCGGTTGGAAAGGTAAGAATAAAGAGAATAATGCGAAATAAGTATAGGTAAGGTGTAAGAATAAAGATTGAATAAAATGAAATAATGAGATGTCTATATAAATAATCGTACTCTTAAAACCACATCAAGTGTGATATTGACCTCTTGTCTTAGTACTTATTTTCCAATCTAACACGATCATTACTTGTTTCTTATCTTGGTGGCGGGCAGAAGTCGCATTGAGGTTTAAATATGAAAAATCAACATTGGGTAAAGTGCATTCACATGACCATAGTTTTCAGTAATTCAATTGAAGGCACAATGGTCAAAAAGAACATATGCATAAGTCTTTAAAAAATATTTTTTCCACCGAAAAGTGCAAGATACAAAAAGGCCAAAAGGTATCGTACCACATCAGGAGACCAAGAGGAGGAGGAAGATATAACAGGTAGGGTGGGGGGGGGGGGGGGGGGGGGGCTGTCCCCTTCCTGCAACCAGTGGAAAAACGAGAACAATCGCAGCCTTTGATTCCCCATCTCCTCCATCCTTTTCTCTATCTACAACCCTTTATCTCCCCTCCCTAACCCCATCTCCTTTATCATCCTTTCCACACCTTCTCCTCTCCTCTTCTCTCTTCTCTCTGCTCTCCTCCTGTGGTGCTCTCCTCCTGTGGGGGGTTTTAGGAGGAGGAGAGAAGAAGCAGAGGACTGAGCATAGCAGAGGAGAGAGTGAGGCCGGAAGATCAGAAAGTGCTGGAGAAGGATCGATACTAACAAAAGCCTATATTTATGTCGGCTGGCTCCCTCCATCTACCTCTCTCCTCTGCATATCTCCTCCTCTGCGCGCCTCCCTCTGCCTCCCCTCGCATGCAACTACAGGTCAAGGGACCCATGTGTGCCAACCCCCCGAGGTTGTTCCTTTTTCCTCTTTTTGGCTTCTATGATCGGTTTCCTTTAGTGGGTTTCCTTAAAAATCCAATCTTCCTGCTGCAGGTGTTGTTGTTGGAATCGGGGATTTTTCTTACACATGAGAAGCTGTTTCATCCTCTTCCTTTTCCTCAGAAAACATCTTCACTGATGGGAACTTCCCCCTTTTTGATATCGAAAACATCCAAAATTTTTGTAGTCCTTTCGATTTTTCTTTCAGTTCTCGTAGTTCTTCAGTAATCCTGAAGATGGGTTCCCACGGCCAGTCTTTTAGAAGGGTTAGAGTGGTGTGCAATGACCCCGACGCCACCGACGAGTCCTCCGGCGACGAATCGACAGCAAGAGCAGAGAAAAAGAAGATGGTCGTGGAGATTCGGCTGCCAATCCCAGTTGCGGGCAAAGATTCCGGCAAGCTCGCGAGAAAGACGCGGTCTTTTCCGACTACGACGCCAAGCGGCAGCAGGACCAGGGGCATCCGGCAGCGCAAGTGGGGCCGGTGGGCGGCGGAGATCCGAGACCCCATCCGACGCTCCCACGTGTGGCTCGGCACCTTCGACACCGCGGAGGAGGCCTCGGAGGCCTACCACAACGCAGCGATGAAGCTCGAGGCCGAGAAGAAGGCCAAAGAAACGGAGCCTGTCACCGCACCGGTGGTGGTGGTGGCTGAAGCCGACAAGAATGAGGAGAGCCCGATCTCAGTATCCATGGACGAGCCGATTGACGTTGGTTCCTTCTTTGTAGACGAGTTCTTCCCCATTATGGAGATGGGAGAGTTGGAGTCTCTGCCACCGTGCTTCCTGGATGATCTGAATGGGTTGGAGGAGGACTTGGATTTCGACATGGATGGGGAGTCTTTGGCGTGGATGATGGATCAGACGATGATGAAAGAGCAGATCTTTGCAGCTTAACATAATCAAAACAGTGGATTCTGCGTTGTATCTTTGTAGATTGAGAGACGTTTTTGCATGTGGGTTTGGTTTTGGGGGTTTAGTGGGGTTTTGAGAGCTGCCCACTGAACTTGTCCAGTTTTCGCCAACCCCTCACTTCTTCTCCAATTTGGATTGGAGTTTTTCCATGTTTGCTTCTTGTTGATGCTTTGTTTTGATCGGAGAGATGAGCAGTGCATCTGTGTGTGCTACAATTTCCTAAGTGGAAATCGGATTGTGCTGAAGAGATTTGGCACATTGATAAATAAAATAAAGCTTTGTTTATTGTTTGTGTTTGACTATCCATGATGCTCGCAGATGGGTGTCCATTTATGGCAAAAGGACGTTCGAGGTTGCGTCTGGATGTCTCTGATCTTGACGGTGCCATTCATCCCTACTTGATTATGATATACACTCCATTTCCTGAAACGATTTCTATATTTTCCATCATGGACGTCAAGTTGCTGCTTAACAGCTACTCTCGCTTGCATCAGCATTACTGTATCTCATGTTTTGAACTATTTCTCGGACCTTTCTCCAAAGTTAAAAAAATATTACATATTGATACAGAACAATAGCTTTGCTGAGCCATCTCAAATAGGAAGCTTCCTGGAAACATCTACAGCTTCCCACCATCCAAATCCACTGATTTTTTAGAGGAAAGAATAATTGGGAGATTTTATCATGATCCCAGTTTTGGTGCAAAAAAATCCTTGGGATGGAAATGTAAGTGACAGGCAAAAAACTCAAACTTTGTCGACCATGAGGAATATGTGCACTTCTTACAAATTTTCAGAGTTCTATACTTCTGTGCATTCCTGTTTTGCCGCTGACACTAGTGTCTCTATCTTTTTTACAATAAATCTTGTGCCCGTAACAAAATTAAAGAATAGCACTTGTGCTGCTGGTTATTTTCCATCTCTGATTCCCATTCTAAACAGACGTTAAAGGCAGATGGCACAAATGTAATTACAAAAAAAAACAGCTCGTCAAAACAGCGACAAAACCCTCATCGCTTGCACCATCTCCCAATCCAAAAGCTGAGAAGCCTTCTTTTTCCTTGGCGCCTCGATCGCTCACAATACTCCCACCTCCTCGCAGCATCAAGCAGTGAAACCTTCTTCTTCCTCAACACCTAGACTGCCACCCATCGTGCACTTCAATAATCCATGCGAAAAATTGCCAGCCACCTTTGCTGCCATGGGAGTAAGTCAAACTCATTAGACGGTCAACTTCCAGGAACACAATACTGGTAATTGGCAAGAACGTAGGGGCAAAACTCGTCCTTCTCCACTTGAGTACATCATCGAAACAGTTGCTTAAGCTTGTCACATAAACAGCTTATGATAAAAAAATAATGCATGGTCAGAGAGTGGAATACAGCTGAAACTAAAGTGTCCATCTGTCGGTGCGACCAACTCCACACCAAGCCCAATCAACTCAAGACTCGTCGACGGAAACGACAGTGGTGGGAGGCAGATGCTTACGTACATCAGTTGGGTCCTCCCGTCTCTGTCTGGCATTATATATGATCTCTTTGTTAGGATTCTAATGCAATCTATGATCATCGATCTCTACATTAATTATTAGTATTGTTTTGGACGGTGCGGAATTAGTTGGGCAGATGGGGGGCCACGATCGACTGCGGCGGCTGCCCTCTGGAGCCAACTACGTTGCCTGTCTAATTAGTCAAACATATCTATTATGATTTTGGAGCTTAGTTTGTGTTCTCCATCCGCTTAGTTTGCTCTAGATATTTGTAACGATTTGAAGCCAACCATCCGATTAATCTGTCCACATATAATTGGAATCCAGCAGGATATCATAAGGGAAAGTCATCCAACTGATGTTCAATCTAGTTCACGATGAATGCCTTTTCGTCCACTATGTGGTCGAGGAAGTGTGTGGTTGATTTGAACGAAGTGGTTCTCACTCCAGATATTGAGAAGATTCTCAGTGTTCTCACTAGATTATTTAGATGACCCATGTTTCATTTTAAAAAGATCAGTAGTTCGTCTTCGACTTCGATGTCGATTACTTGATTTTCGAGTTTTTGTACCTTTAATCCCCAAACTAGGCCGAGTATCACGAGCATGTTCAGCATACCATCGAGGATGTTTAGCGAGTTCGAGAGGTTCAGTTAATCTTCATTTAAATAGCCAAGGATGAAGGGATAACTTGAATCTAATATCGGATTTTGAATGGGCAGCCTGACCCATAGTCAAGGTGTGATCAATGAGATCCCCATCACGAGGTTTCAAAAACCTTGCAAAAGACTATTTTCAAAAAAAATTCCACTTCTCATATGAAAAATCATTCATAGATTTAATCATCAAACTTGACATTCCATTCTCTTCTTTTAATTCATCTACAATTGCCACACAAAAAATCCATCTAGGGATGTACAATGCATGCAAAAATATATGTATGATCATATTCTTATTTATTTTAAAATATAAATTTGGATGTGGATTTTAATTTTGACAAATAAAAAAAAGGTCAACATATTCTAAAAAACATATGGATCGGATGCGAATTATAGCAAATTATTGTGTAGTAAATTAAATATAGATGTATTAATTGTATGTATTACATATAATTTCATAATAATTATATCAATTATTGATTACAAATTAATCTATAATTATATTTACATATCAAAGTTAATATACAACTATTGATACAAACATTTATAGACAGCAAATTGAAATTAAAATTGGTATCCGATTTAAAATAGATATTGATACAAATGTCAAAAAAGTATACGTTGAATATGAGCGATAAAAGAAGGAATAAGTACAGAAATTTGCAGATTATAATTAACACATGACAAATGTATTAGACATATTTATTTTATAGCAGGTATATTAAATATGCTACAATTAAATATATTACTATATTAAATTATAAAATAGATATATGCATATAGTTGATATATTTACGGGTATCTAATTGATTAGTATATGTCTCCATCTGATGTTTATAGATAAGAAGTGAATCAAATACTAATAGATACATGGATGTCTGCAAATTAAAGTTGGCATAAGTTAGATCAAACTTGTAAAAAGTATACATGTTCTTACTAATTTTACATTGCAATTACGAAAATCTCAAATTCCAAATGGACTATTGTTACTTGTACTAAATATATCAAACATATGAAAGAAATTAATATCGATGTTAACAACTCTATTTTTATCGAAGATCAAAACATATCAATGGAAAATTAACTTCTAATTTAAACCAATTTAAAAATTTTGAATTTAAATCAGAATAAATCTTTAAAATGAATTTGTTTACTTTGAATTCAAATTTCATTTACTTTGAGATCTGAATATTAACTTTCAGCGATATTTTAAATACGTTGAGCTATAGCACCAACCTAAAGATATTTAGCGAAAAATTTTTAAAGAACACTTAATATTAGCCAAATAAGTGTGCACAGTACACTAGGTTGAACATAAGAATACTCCTGAGTTAGGTCGGGGATACACACACTCAATAATATGTCCAATCGCTTCACTTGTTTAGGTACATTTGTATTTTTTTAAAGTGTGTTAGTTTTATTTTGGATATATGATATTTAGTTTGTTTAATTTGTAAATTTTTAGATTTGTGATTTAGATAATAAATAAAAAAATAATAAAATAAAAAGATTTAAATAGAGTAGTATTATATAAAGAAAATGAGAAATATGTTTTTATAAAGATTACAATATATTTTTTGTGTTTTTTATATATTAAAATATTTTTGGTTATTATCAATCAAACTAAATTATAACATAAAATCAAATAATATGAAAATTTGAAAGAAGAAGTACAAGGAAATATACCTAGCTTGGAGAATAGACTTTAGTGTCAAAAATGTAAAATAAAAATCAGCGAGTAGTTTCCGTCGAAATTCGCCCAAAAAGGAATCCATCACATCATTAAATTTCAATTTGATTTATATGATTTTTAGCAATTTTAGTAAATTTTTTATCTTTTTATGATTTTAGGAGATAGACAAAATAACCCCCAACGATTTTTGGATATGATAGTCAGAGGCGTCAACACTATTTTTTTCATATTTTTAAAGATAAAATATGTTAAAAAGTTTAATTTAAAATAACATACGACGTGAGGTTAAAATCCTATTTTTGTTTTTTATGTATTTAGACAATGATGATGTAGAGAAAATAAATACTTACCATCCAATATTTTCATATTTAGAGATAATGCAATATGTGCCCAAATAAATTCTATATGGCAAAAAATCTTTTAGAGATAATACAAAAATATTTTTAGGGGTCTGATTGAGGAATGAAAAGGGTGTTGATGCGTCATGTGGAGGTTCTTACCAGAGAATATGTCATGTAATGTTTTTTAGAGTAGTTGTTTGGATGATTGTGAGGGTTGGAGAGGACTAAAATGACAAATGTGATGTGACATTGATCAAGTATTATATTATCTTTTTTAATGATTATAATATATTTTATGTTATTTTTTATTTGAATGTAATTAAAAAATATTATAACAACGAAATTATGTGGTTCGTACAATTAATTTTAACTAAGAATGTAGGGATAGAGCAGGGGGTATGCCTTGCTACTCCGAGGTAATCTGACAACCAAACAAACCTTAAAAAATCTTTTAAATTTTCTGATATTTCTCTCTCTACTCTTCTTCTTCTCCTTCCGAATTCATTGACTCTGATGATGATTTGGCGGTGGTTAATCATTCTCTTCAGATCATCGGTCGGAGTGATGGAGAATAAAATATAAACATCTCTGGCGATAGTATTATATAGATATTTACCTTGTAAGCTCTATCATTTCTTGTTCTCTCCAGAAATTTTTAATTTACAAGATCTTTGATCTTATTCTTATATTCTTGATTCTTGTACATATTTCATTCATTATATGTTATCTTTGTTTTGACATTATCGTCAATTCTTTCTTGATTCGTTCACTTATTGCATTGTCTCATGTTTGATCAAAGCATGTAAGTTTTCAAAAGCGCACATATTCCAACCATTCATACTCACTCGTTCCAGGACAAATCATTGGTGGAAAAGGTTAGAAACACATGAGTTATGTGTAGCTCAAATATAATCATTTTCGATCAACTCCACTCGGAGTCCAATTTGATCAAACTGACTCTAGTACCCGTAGATGGGAAACAAAAGTGGTGGACGGATAAGATTATGGAGCTCAATTGTGATCATTTTGGGGGTATGATTATAGTGCTATTTCTGTATTTAATCGTTAGAGCTTCTCTCACTTGTGCTCTTCTTAACTCCTGCAATATCAATTATATCCTTCTTTTTTTAATATCATTTATGTCCAAACATTTTACAAAATACACGGTTTAACGCTTCCATTAGAATAAAGTAAGAGTATAACTGATATTACAAAGGAGCAAAATCATAAACACTACAAGAAATTGGACCTAAGACAACGAATAATTTGAATATTCGTTGCTATATCTTCCGATGTTAAAGATATAACAACGAATATTAGTCGTTGCTAAATGATCTTTTGTACTTGTAATTAACAACGAATATAATATTCGTTGTTAATGGTCCATATAACGATGATTTTTTTGTTGCATTATTCGTTAAAATTCATGTTAATCGTTGTCATATTTAGCAATAATTAGAAGAAAATGGTAACGAATAATCGTTGTTATATGATTCGTTGCAAGGAATTTAGCAAGGAATACCATTATTCGTTGTGAATTTGAAGAAGTAAGCAACGAATAATATTCGTTGCTATATATTTAACTATGGAAGACATGATAATGAATATTAAATTATTCGTTGCCTTAGTTCAATTTTCTTGTAGTGAAATTCGGCAAGATGTCAGGCTGGCATTAAAAAATGAGGGGCGTAAAAGTCAAGAAGATTACAAGTGATAGAAATCTTAATTGTTAATTATTAGTTTATTACAAGTGTTTTGGATGGTGCGTAATCAGTTGGCCACAATCCTCTCGAATCAGTAGTTATTTTACGGGATTCGTCAAAGATATCTATTCTGTATTTCGAGTTTGACTGAGCGAAATTTGTTTCTTTTCTGAGCTCTGCATGTGATCTTGACTTCTTCTTACAAAACATAATTTCATCAGATGTGGACTTTTTGTGTTTTTTTTGCTTTTTGACCTTTTGGGAAATCTGTGCTTTTGATTTGGTTTCTGATGGCACTTGGGTTATGTTCTATTAAGGAGATTTTCATAGCGTGACCCACTAAAATATTGTAAAATTGTACAATAACCCTCATGATCATTATAACTGTATTGAGACCCTTGTAATCAGGGTTGCAAAAGGATGTGGATATATTCATATCCAATCTGCAACCGTATTTGTTTTACACATATTCTAACATTCGTATCTATATCCTTTTAGAAATGAAAGTCGATATGAATATCACTTTAATATCCGCAAACATACATATTCGTATTTGTATATCCATTTTCATATATAAATATAGTTGTATGTTTATTTTTAACTATATATCACACAGTTTTATACATTCTTTCACTATATTTCATATAATTTGTAAGATACTTGTAACATTTGTAATCGATGTGAGTAAGCCTATTAACTCTAACACCTTGACCCAATTCACCATTGTGTCTAACAATAAGGCTCCAGAAACTTAATTTTTGCCTCATAACTTATTTCGTTTGGAGTACGTTAACCTTGCATCATGCATACGAGACTCAGTCCATAATCTATCTTCCCTCGCTCAATCATACCTCCACGAGCTGACATTTAGAAATCATTTTGAACCAACTCAATCCTATGACCGCGGCGAGATTATAATCAATTTTCATTTCTTTGTTTATGCTTTGTTTCGTATCATGGAGTTCGAAGATGTTGTCATCAGGCATCTAGATAGGGATGCCCAAAAATTAATGTAATTTCTCTTGTTAGGGTTGTATATCATGAATCTATTTCAAATTGGTGACCATTAGATATGCAATAATCTATGTATTTTACTTTTAAAAATTAGTCAAAAGTGATAGACATGGATCTTTATCATTATAGGGTGATAGCATGAGATTGAAGCATCACTTGGGCATTGTTCCTTCCAATTGAGTGGCCCAATCAAAAGAGCTTATGTATCTATTTTGAGTAGCCCTAACCTGGGTCCGTGTTGGGCCCGATAATATTTTGCCATTCGGGCTAACCGCCTGTTCTAGTGGGCCGGTTCACTGGACTAGGTTTCAACATGATAGTTAAATAAATTAAATTAAATTAAAAAATGGGAGTAAATGCATGCAAACTATATTTGTTGGATTAAAGGAAATTACAACGAAGAATCTAAAATAACCAAGCAAAAACTGGAAATTTTATCAACTGCTGAACTCTATTACCTATGTCACAGTTAGTGGAATCTTAGAAGACGGTAGCAATTATAGGACTAGTAGCTCTTGCACAAGTGTTCAGGAAGGCATAGATATATAACTATCTAAATAGAAACCCTAGATATCATGATATTCACTTCCTGTTTGAATGATTGGATGGAGACAAGAAAGATCGTGTGGGGGAGAGGCTGCTCACCACATCCAGTGGCTAAGGCTTCCAATTAAGGGCATGATCTATGTTCTTCTTCAAATATAATTATTTATATCCAAACCCTTGAAACCTGCTCCTCACAAGTTCCTTTCGCTCTCCATCGATCGACAGCGTCATCAGGATATATTAGTACCAAATAGCAACATAATTAAAAAACAAAGCACTTCTTATTTCATACGATAACAACGTGCTTCTGATAACATCATCTGCAGACACAGCTGTTGAGTTGAGACGCTAAACCGTGCATCGTGGCACCCTCATCTGCCGTTGGCATCATGCCTACATTATGTACCTCAGAAGTTAAAGATATACACGAGCGATCTCTAATGTGATGTTAGGCAGAAACCATACAGTGTTATGGATGAGGAGCAGCGAGTGGTTCGATGATGAGAGAAACGGGACAGGGGAAGGAGAGTCACTCAATTGGCACGAGGGAATGGATAAGACTTGCCACGTGGCAGACGGTCGCGGGCTCCTAGCGATAAGGGAAAGGATGCCGTCCACTTGCTGGAGTACGGTCATCCACTAGGCATCCGACGGCAACCGGGACATCCCACTCTTCCACATTCTTGGAGCGCCGTTGGATCCACTTGCGGTGGTGGGGGAGCCTGTGCTGGATCTATATAGAGGGGGCTGAATGCCATCACAAATCCATCAAGCAGCCCTCTACCTCGAGAAGAAGGGAGCAGCATGGCCTCCTCTATGATGCTCTCCGCCGCCACCGCTTCTGCCGCCGTCCCGGTGGCCCAATCAAACATGGTCGCCCCCTTCACTGGCCTCAAATCCATGGCCTCCTTCCCCAACCGCAAGGCCAACGCCGACATGTCCGCCCTCCCCAACAACGGAGGCAGAGTCCAATGCATCCAGGTATATCAGTCGCTTTCCGTACTATATCCACCGTTCGGCTTAGAATTACGTACTTATATCTACTTATTAAAAAATAATTTTACGATTATCGTCCATTATTGATCTCAATTATTTGGAAAAAAAACATAGGTGTGGCCACCGGAAGGCAAGAAGAAGTTCGAGACTCTCTCCTACCTCCCTCCTCTCACGACCGAGCAACTCATCAAGGAAGTCGAGTACCTGCTCCGTAGCGGATGGATCCCTTGTTTGGAATTCTCCAAGGTTCGTCGCGAACTCTAGCTTAGATCGATCTTGATGTGGGTTGTGTTCGCGAGATTCAAGTTTTATTTTTACTTGAATGCAGGAAGGATTCGTGTATCGTGAGAACCACAGCTCCCCAGGGTACTACGACGGGAGATACTGGACCATGTGGAAGTTGCCCATGTTTGGATGCACCGACGCAGCGCAGGTGGTAGCGGAGGTCGAGGAGGCGAAGAAGGCGTACCCCAACTACTTCGTCAGAATCATCGGATTCGACAACAAGCGCCAAGTCCAGTGCATCAGTTTCATCGCTTACAAGCCACCTGGCAACTAAGCTGCTGCATGATCATCGATATTTATATTTTTATCTATGAACGATGAGAACACATCGCTGTGATAGCGTGTGTGGATCTCATCTCGATTGTTGTGTTTTCCTTACATTCCCATTTTGTTTTCCAACTTGTCGTTGTCCTCATCTTCGTTGAGGCTCGTCTTCACTGTCATCGATGTGTTTGTGCTCGGTAATAAACTGAGAGACTTGAAGCATCTGATTGTTGTTGTTTGTGGATGTCGATGGTTGTTGGGTTCTGCTTGATTAATTAGCTAGTAATCCCATTGCCCAAGAATTCCATGAAATCTGCTAAACATAATTGCAAGATAACATTGATTCACACATACTGAGGCTGGTTATCATCGAAGATGCCACCCTGTATCTTGATGTGGGTTATCCTCATCCACATTCTCGAAACGAGGAAGTCAACATCAGACATGTTTACTAATCGTAAATATAACTAATATGACGTATAATCATGATCACATCAAATGATATTTTTAGCATTCCAACCTCCTACCAATCCAAACACCTATTATTAACTTTTTTAAAAGGAACTTAATTCCTCTGAAACCTGACCCACGTTAACAAACAGAGCAATCAGAGTTGCAGAAGTTAACTCATTTCTGATTTTTGACTCTTCAAAATCCGCACAGCGATGCAGATACGATGAATATCTGCCGCGATGCGGATTCCACGAACCTAACAGGGTTTATCCTTAGAAGGAATGCGGCATTCTCATAAGATAATGCCTACATTTTCCACTAATTGTCCTTTTTATAAGATCATGTACTTGTGCAATTGCGCGAGGCACATTTTAAACTTTCATTTGTTTCCAATTACAATCATACTACTATGATGCGACAATCATAAGAATAATTAGAATCGGAGAAGCTTTTAACATGATGTTATTGTATAAAATTACAGCAGGAAGACATGGGACCATTGAGGATACGGTGGAGGCACATTTGGGACCATTATTACCTGGATGAGCATCTTGGAATATAGGGACCAACCTCATTTGGATATTTGTGCCCATTGCAATAATATTAGTAGGAAGTCCGAGTAAATTGAATTGATTTTTGAACTAAGGTAGGGGGCACAAGAAACTGATAAATGATATGTAGCAATAGAAGGGGAGATTGTGGCACTATATTGGATTTATTTGCTTGGTTAAGAGAGATGAAGTTTCTCAATGACCACTAGATGAGTTTGAGTGCAAGGAGAGAAAACAAGATTACAAGCCATGTAGATGAAGGGACTGAACCTTTTCACAAACCCGAGGATTTTGTAAGAGGAGATGAGAGATCCTTGCCCAATTAGACATACTTCTATTAGGCATAATGGGGTTATAAGCTATGGTTATTTTGATTTCTTGAGTAATTTAAAAGATTCATCTGCCAAGCACAAAAGAAATAAAAAACAAAACATGAACAGAAAAAAATCTAAAAAAATGCAAGAATCAAATAATACTTAGCTCATGCCTCCGGAAAAACGCAAGTCTAAATTATGTAAAAATGAGCCGAAATCAAAATTCCTATTTCCAGGATGAATCTGCAATTTTTTTATAAATATAGTTTTTACATCACTGCGACGGGCCTCTGCCCCAAATTACAATACATTGTGGGATGATGTGCAAAAAAATCCGGTAGAACCGTAGAGGGACCTCTCTTGAAAGAAAACTTGAGGTTTCATGAGGATCCGGTTCGAATCTAGAAGTAAGTAGCTATAATATTTGGTACACTTTATTTTATTCTTCAACATTCACATATGTTGTAGTTTCGCTTTTTTCTCCTATCTTTGCAGTGATGGTTACACTTCTCGGACTACTAGAGAAAAATTGACTATGTAATCATTTGTAACATCTTGTGCTTCGGACTACGGACCGGTGTCGAGGAAAAATTGCCCGGACAACTTCTTGAATTCACTATCAATTAGACATGATGGAAACCATCCAAAATACTTAAGTTTAAATTGTCAAGTAGCAATATCTATCATTTATGATCCAATCCATGTTAAGTGAGTATCTGATGTGAGACTGTATTGGACTGTTATGCTTTTGTATAGTAACAATTGCGTATTTGAACACCGACGTAATGTCATCACATAATATTGTATTTTTTCATGTTTATTTTTTACATGGATTATATTTTTCATACAACGGAAATGTATAATTAATTAGTAAATTTTACGTGTTATGATCGTTGCATGTTAGCATCTTTTATAGTGTATATATTGTAACAAATATTGCAGTATAGCTATGATTAGCTCCAATTCTGAAAAATAGCCACAAATAGGATGTAACATGCCGAACTTAGTTCTCGATCTTTAACGGAGAAAATTAGTCCAAGCAATTTATTGGATATGAGTCTTTACGACCTCTCAAAATGTTTAAACCCAAGTTCTTAAGTAATAGTCCACACTCTCACAAGTTACAAGGAAGAGGATCCTCTGTTGTGCAGCAGAGGTGTTGTAAACCTCAATAAATTTTTTTGATTTAGATTCTAAAATCCAACCTTATAGATTTAATCTTAGGTTAATGCTCTATATATATCCTACAAATTTCGCTTAAATCCGACATTTTTTGCTATTTTATCTTAATGGTCAAACAATCGGTCAAGATCTAAGGAACTTGAACTCCATTTAAAAAAGATCCAAATCTTGAACTATTAAGATAAAATAGCAAATAATTTCGGATTTAAACGAAATTTGGAAGATATGTAGAGCATTAACCTAAGATTCAATCTATAAGATTGGATTTTAGAATCTAAATCACAAAAAAAATTTATTGAGGTTTACAACACCTCTGCTGCAATACCCTCTACAGCAGAGGATCTCTTCCCAAGTTACTATACACTCGAATACTATAATTGAGGTGTTACATAAGCATTGCTTTGTATAGAACGGTGCTAATAATATAGTAACGGATTTGACTTTCGCTTATTTCTGATAAGGAAAAACAACCCGAGTAATTAAATTTCGACGACATATCCATCATATCAAACAATGGAAACAAAAGTCGACACATGGAACCCTAATATTCTAGAGTGAAATAGATTGAGTATTCGTCGATCAGCAGTGAAAAAAACACACACAAAGTACATAGAGATCGATGTTAAAGAAAGCATTCAAATGGGGGTACCTCATAGATGTCGCACTCGTGTCTGAGAGCATTATTAATCCTCTGGCTCAGCATTTAGATCAATGGGTCGACTCTCCTTCTCCTTCTCCTTCGCCGGCTCCTCGAAGTCCTCGGCTGTGAATGCCGGCCTCCACTCCACCACACGCACGCGGTTCCTGTTAGAGTGCTCACCATGCTTCCTCAACGTAGATCTTGCTTGATGGAACTTGCGAATTATCTCGTAGAACTCCTCCACCTTCTCCTCCGTCACGAGAGCCGGTTGTCGGCTCCCGCTCGGTCTCTCCTCCACCGGAGCCTTCCTCCCCTCCTTCGCTCTCTCCATGGCGATTGACGGGGATGAACATTAGACTATATAAGAGGAGAGGGAAAGATCTGAGAGGAGGGGATGCCAATGTCTTTTATTATACACCAAATTTGCACGTCTATTCCTATTTGGGTTCGTTTTTCTTGCCTAATATTGCTTAATCGATAATGTAAGAATAAACACGTCTGAGGACCCAGAAGAACAACAACAAGAAGGTAACATAATAAAATTAGAAGGGAATAGAATTAATATAACAAATATAATAGTATGAACAGCTGGAGATGAGCTCGGGGATTGCGGCTGTGTGACCATTTTGCCCACAGGTCCATTTTGTTAAAATGTTATTGATTCGTAATATATATTCATTTATGCCTTAAATAATGTTTAGGATCATAAAACAGATCATGACCCCTGCAGTACAGATTTTTGAAATCAATTAAGGATCTGCGTACCTACCGAAAAACCGTTATCAAATATATAGTACCGTGTACAAAAAAGATCAACATTCAAATCCTTCTTCCAATATTTGTTTGTTAAAAACACTTGTTTGTTTCGATCTGTAACGTAGTTTTGTTGTTTAATTAGCAAAAGTGCCGTTTCATAAGCATCAGGGTCATCATACTGTCACGTCAACATGCATTAAAAATGGAAGTAAACCACAAAAGTCGTCTCCGACCACACGCTTATTTATTTATTTATTAAGAAAATCTCTTGATATGCATAAAATATAATACAGGTTCAATAAACTAAAAGGTCAGGTAAGTAAGATGTCACCTGCATGTAAGAGTTGATTAATCAAAATATAAGATGATATTATTTCCAATGATACTAATCTTCCAGTTTCTTCTGTTTGAAGCCATAATCCAAGACCAAAAGCATGGTTATACCCCAGGGCCCAGTTTTCTAAAGCACATAATAAATACTATATTTATTTATACGCATAGGGTGAGCATATGCTGGATCCGTATGCAATGACGCAGAGCTTGTACACGCCACCGGCATTGGGGCTGCAAACGCCGACGTGCTTAATTAATCACTATACAGATATAGGAACACAAGATTGGAGCCACAGATCAGATGCGGCAGGGAAGGAACAAATATTTGAACTACTATAAATAAATAAATAAATGTGATCATGCAACCAACCAGGCCGGGCGTCAACTAATGGACACGAATGATCCTTATCGATCCATTGACATCCCTGCCAGTAATTGAAGAGCCTTTATAAGATGAGGAAGAAGAGAAGAGGCAGGAACTACAAGGTTTCGGACCTGTGTTGTTAGCCGGATGGAGAAGGAGATCAGGGGAAGGAAGAGGAGGAATACTGCCGCCGAAGAAGAGAAGAAGATGATGGAAATGTATCGAGAGGTGCAACGTCGTCTGTTCGTGATCCAGGAGAGAATAAGGTCGGCATCGCCGTCTTCGGGTAACGACAAGAAGCCGACGGAGGTGGAGAAAATGCCGCCTCCGTGGACGCCGGAGTTCAAGTTGGAAGATTTCGGTTTGGATGAGAAGGTGATGAGAGGGGAAGGAAACAGCACCTTGGACAAGGTGTTGCAGGAGGAGGATGACTGTGGTTTGGACCTCTCACTTTCCTTGTAATTCGGGTATATTAAATATGCCCTTGAGGTATATCGATCATTGATCATAGCTAATTCGATTGTTAAATTTTGCATGTATACGTTCATTGGGTGAAATCTGGAGCATTTGAAGAAGAGTCTGTAATAATCCTTCTTTAACCTATAGGATATATGTATATTTCTAACGGGTTGAGCGGACCCACCCTCTTACACGATCATATATGACAACTCTTCGCTAACGATCCACGCCATACTACAAATCGACTTTTCACAATTAAGCTCTGCTAGACCGTCGAGAATACTGGTCATTCTTGATGGGTTCAATTAGCGGCTTCTTTAGGAAAGGCCACGCTATATCAACAGCGGCACACTCTCCTCCCTCCAACGCCATCAAAACATCGCCCCATCATTTACTGCATTGTTGATGTTGATCCTCATGTGCTCCAACCTGTGCGGTAAAGTTTCGTCTAATTTTTAGATGAATGCTTTTACGGATGAATTAGACTTGAGGCTATGTGAGTAGTATACTTTCGCTAGATATATTGGTATTCGATGGCACCTCTAAACAATAGAGTAATCAACGGGTCCTATAGGCTCTCATCTACAAGAGGACTTTATGAGGAAACTCCTGAACTTATAGATAATCAAGCAGACACTAGGTGTCCAAGAGGAGGCGACGAAGTTACTCTCTAGCTGCTGAAGATTCGCCCGATTGTCTATCCTGGGCTGTTCTAATCAGAGAAGAAGAGCCCTTGGGACGCCTCAACGTGGAGAGATATGCATTGTAAATAGACCTGGTCAATGGACCAGGAACCCGCCCGTCAAGCCCGCTCATAGGTCAAGTTTGGACCAAGAGATTTCATGAACATGTCTGTTTGGCCCGACCTGTTGTTTGGCCCGTCCGTCAATTGAGCGGATCGTGGACATATGCCACAAAACTCGGTCTCGATCGACCCACACATATAAAAATATGTGTTTAAAATTACATTTTAGATACATTTAGTATAATATACTTCAAGTTTTATTTTACATTATCAATATTTCATTGTACTTTATAGCTTACATGCCAAGCAATACCTATTATAGTTACCTAGATTTAGAAAGAATTAGACGATGCTAAAAAACTTGATTATCTCGATAAATTAGATTAAAAATTTTAGAAAAATACCTTACATTTGGCCCGTTGGCTCTTCCGACCTGGCCATGCCCATACATGGGCTGGGCTTGGGCCTTAGAGTATGTCCAGTGGGCAGGTCGGCCCGGACCTTGGACACATGATTTTAGAACCTCGGCCCATTCCGCACGCACTTCGGCCAGGACTAATTACAAGATAACGAGAGTATGAAAACTATGATAATACCCCTACTCGTTGGTGTAGTCTGGTCGTACCATGTTTTTTAACTCCTACATTTTGCTTGATTTTTCTTTGTCTTACTTGTAATATTTGTTTCTTTGAGAGATGTATATTATGTTTGAATTTTACAGACATGGAAACTTACATTTCAAAGTGATGTATACATGTCCGACGTAGTCCAATTAGGGCTATCGATAGGTTGATGAGTCTTTGAGCAATCCCAGGGACACACGAATAAGAACATGATCTTATAAGTTCTCCCTTTCATATTCTACAATCACAAGTTTGAAGATGCTCAGAACTCCTACACCGTAAACAACATTGCAATGTACACAAGCATGGACTCCTACAACATATGTATGTGGAGAGAAGCAGGAGGCCCGTGATATCCTGAATGCTCGAACGAACTTATGCTAATAGTTGTTGTGAATGCGAAAATGATGAATTGTCACGTTATTTCAGTATATAACTACTATCTGAGAGTTAAGCTGGAGGGACATAAAAAAGTTGATGCATTTTAAGTGGTTTTAATTCTGTTTGGATGGATAGACCAGAAAGCAACTTAAAGAAAATGTCTGCTTTTTATTTCAACCACTGTAACTATTGTTTCCTTTACAGTGCCTCTATTGATTCATTTGGATTATCTTCTGTAAGAACATCAAGTAAACATTTATATGTTGTGATTTCATAGGCTTGAATAGAAACATATGTTGTTTTCCGAATTCTTGTAGGGAATATTTGTGATTTGCATGAGCCATATGAATATGTAATTGTTTTTGTTTGATCTCTTCGTGAGTACATGCATCTTAGTTGATTATTCAAATTCATATACTAAACATTATATATCCCTATATCAAATTAATTGATATAAAGAGATATATTATTCTTCCCCATTGTGATTCTAAATTATATCCAGCCTGATTCGAAATGGATTTGCCCCTCTCACCGTTTTGTTGGATTTTCTGGGATCATGGTATGGTCGCTCTTGGAATTGTATCTATAATGATCCATGATTGATCGTGTATGATTTACAATGGTAGTTGTCACACCTCCAAATTCTAAGATCGAGAATGATCGTGCATACATGGCAGTGGACACATGAGAATGATCAATGGAGCTGAATTCAGGAGGAGTCTTTAATACATGGGTAGTACGGAGGTTATCCACATGAGTCTGGAGACTCAACCGTATGTGACAATGGAGAAACGCCGCATAGGACACTGGCTCCGTATAAGAGTGTCATGGAGCTAGTAATAGTGCGAGCAACGAGTACAAACATCAATGCAAGACATGACGGTGGATGCACGCAATGGGTATATATGCGAGTGCAGAAGGACAGTATGCATTGTAGCAGTATGCATTGAGGAGCAATATGGTATGGTCACATTGGCGTATACATGAAAGCACACAATATAGATATTGATGCGTGACGATCCAAGGAGGCATGAAGTGTTGCAGGTACTAAGTACGAGCGTTGTCGAGCATGCTTGGTTGTACACATGCGAGAGTAGTCTGAAGACCACAATAGAAAAGTTTTGGAGGACTTTTCCTTAGCACGTAGAATGCTAAGGATGGGTTTACTGCACAAGAGTCTGGTGTATGTGGGTTTCCTTTGACACAAGACCTAGTGTTGGGTGACACTCAGTAATTATGACAAAGCTGTATTAGCAAGCATTAAAGCACGAGTATGCTGATGACTGTGCAGTTGATGTAGTGTCAATCGTGCGGGAAGACGAAAGGACAACAAGGGAGTTGAAGATATGAGAAGATAAAGAGTTGCTGTGGAACGTGAAATGTTACCAAAGTACTTGAAGGGTCTCTTGTATGTTTATGTATCATTGTTGTATATGTAATAATGAGTATCCCTTGAGTTTTTCTTGAGTTTTGTATATATGGAGAGGTGGTGGCTCATTTGTAAACACATAGTATAGAGTGACACACCCCACCCCAGAGCGAGTCTCTCCTTCTAATAAGAGAATAAGCTTTGTACATGTGCTTGTGTGATCGTGTGACTGAGTTATTGAGCGCTATTGAGTGTGTTTTTGAGTGATTCATAGAGTCGTGTTTGTGCTTGTGTTGGATTATAACTACGTGAGCAAGTAAAAGTTCAAGAAGAGTTGGATCATGTCTATGACCATTCTACGCAAGAAGGATGGTTAGCTACGACGCACAGGTCGAAATTGATAGCATGATTTTGACCAAGTGACAGTAGTAGTAGAGACATATTGGTGAAGATAGATGGTGAATGCATCTAGTTAAAATAGATTGTTAAACTGAGTTATGCATTTTGACTAAGAACTTTATTCAATCATAATTTTCAAAATTCCAACACAAGAGACTACGCCAAAAAAAACTGCGAGGATTTGAAGCTTGACCTTCGGGAAAGGGGAGATAGGCTCGGGGAGGGATGATGCTCTCTCTAGGCCATCAGAGATGGACGAGGAGAGGAAGGGAAGGATGTGAGTATCATGCCTGTGAATGAATACTATTAGTGTAGTTATCATGTTCTTTATGGGCAATCTTTCGTGCTTGGGGCTTAGAGCAAAATATTTGGCAATAATCTACCTCACCGAATTGTAATGAGCAGAAATGTATAGTTTTTTAGATTGAAATTAGAAAACTTTTAGGATATAATGATAGAATATTCCATATTAATTTTATTTCAAGAGATGGGGCACTCCTTGTGTCAGAAGTATTTCATTATGGATAATTGTGTAGCTATGGAGGAATCTGTGCTGGAGGAATGGCTGCATCAAAATAGAACTTCATATTGATTTCCCTTTGAATCGATGGCTGCACGTTTCAAAGATTTTTAATTTAAATGCACCACATACCATTTATGACAAGGATTTGAGGATTAATGAATTAAAGGATTTAGATTCATTTTGTTAATGTAGTATTTTTAATTACATGAACAGAATCATGGCATGTAGAACTCCTTTGCATACTATATTTGAAAAGGTGCCCATTAAAGGGCTATACAACTACAATAGATACATATGATAACTAAAACAGAAAACTGGATTTGGTGTAAAATCACCCAGCTATTGAATATGATCTATGTGAAAATATCCTAACAACTTCATTTTGAACCAAAGTATTGTCTACATATAGAGGTAATTTTGTAGTTAATTGACATCATTTAAGCTGCAACAAAAAAATCCACTAGAAAAATTCTCTACAGCTTCTCGTAATTACAATTACCACAAGTGGGGGTAGCGTGTCGACATGTGCAGGGGGTTCCCCGCCGCTGGCGAGCAGTACAAGAGGGGGATGGATATCGATAGGGTTGAGAGGAAGGAAGGTGGGTCGTCGTGACAGAGGCAGAAAGGAAGGGGGCTGGCGTAACGGTTGCAAAAATCGATGCATACATCTTTCTTTTACCATGATATAAGCTCCCTAAGCCCAAAATAAAAATATAAAATATGTACATATGATAGTAAAAATTAAAAATCTAAAATAAAAATAAAACATCTAAAATATAGATAAATATACCTATGTATATACATGAAAAAAAGGCACCTAACAACTAAAGGTGTAAAAATAAAAAAATCACCTCAAAATAGTTTGAAAAAATAAGAAATAATTCTCATGTTTTGAGGTTTAATTACTAAAATTAATTACTATAATGCGTCGCCACATGCATGACGTGTCGTTGCCTAAGAAAAATTATATTTTATGTTGATGTTTACTTACAATGAACTTTTACTCCAAATCTCCTTTTGGCTTTCCCGTGCTAGAAGTCTAATTGTACTAATTGTTAATACTTGGTCGGGTTCTACTTTTGTGGTTTCTTGTACGCTGAGCCATCGACCCCCCCCCCCCCCTTAGTTTTTTGATTGAATGATTGCTGATTGTTTTCCAGAATAAACTACAAATCTAATCTATTGAGGAGACAAGAAAAGTGGAGGGATGCATCTTATGAGTAGGCACGAATCATATTTGATGATGGTACGTATGAGCTCTGTGGAGGAAGCTCGAGCAAAACCCACTACCACAGTGGGATGTAGACCTCTGATTAAGGCAGAGACCTTCCTCATGCCCAGTCTCCTCTTCTCAATGCTCTAGGTCGTCCGAATGATGTTATTATCACGCTGGAGACTTCACCAGAGGGGATTAGAGTTATAATTTTTTCAGAGAGACGATGAGGTTTTTGGTTAAATTTAGATATTTAAAGTGTCAATTGCAGCGTAGGATTGAGGGGAGGAGGTCCATGAGATATATGGCTTTTGGGCAATTGAATGCACATTGGAGCAGCTCATGAGGTGGTTGGGCAATCTTAGGAGAGGAGGTCAAACGTTGGTGGTTAGACATGATAAGAAACCCTGGGAGGTAGAACGTTGGGGAAGACAATGAATAAGGATGCAACATGTGCTGTGCCCACAAAAATCCAAAATAGCTAAAATCCTTCTAAATCCATATTGACTAGTAAATTATATGCAACAACAATGGTGTTTCAATAATGCCTGTTACATGAGGATAGGAAGTGAGGTTTCTGAATGTGTGCAGTGCAGTTGTTAATATTGAATCATATATCGGACATGTTGGTGGTTATCGTGAATTCGATCGGCGAGGTCGGCTTCCTGCGACAGGGTCGTTGATCGGATCACACAGTCTTGTTTTTTTCCAGAGGATACCAACAAATAATAATCATAATAATAGATTTCTGTTGCCGGTTGAATGTTATCTCGAATTGCAACTGTCAGGCATCTTCTTCTTCTGAACACTGGGGGACCAGCTTGTGCATATCACATGCCTTCGCCGCGGCACATCCATCTCCTCATCTTCTTCCCAACTGCATACGGATCCATAACGAGATGCATAATACATCGCTCTGTTCGAACAGTCGTTTATCTCTCCGCGTTCGGCCCGAATTGATCAATGCTTGCGAGTCAAGCTATTGATGGCCACCATTCAAATCAAAGGATGCAAAACTGGCAGTCAAAGTAGATCTCCGTAGGGTCACGCCAAGAGGAGATTAAACAAACGAGCCAGATCCCGAATTCCAAGATGATTGTTCCCATGAAGATATATAACAAATAGCCATCTGCCATTGCTAAACTGATGCATAATAGCCAGTCAACTGGATGGATCAACTACGTTTTAAGTAAGATCCAATCTGTTTCTCGTAAATAATAGGTGAACGGCATCAACATGACCATTGCTGCATCCAATATCAGTTTCATATATCGTGGCCGTTGTTATGAACATAGTGACAATATTATTTATTACAAAATTATTTTCTATACTTGAAGTTGGTGACTCCTGCCATAACCATTGTTATATCATTAACGACCAATGTAATGATTAGTTGAAATCTTCAAAAATAGCATCATGTAAACATTGTTACATGAATCATCACTAATACTATAGCAATGGATATGAAATACGCCATTAATTTCAAGTATAAAAAATAATTTTGCAACAAATAATATCGTTGATATATATTTAACAACGGTCTATCAGAGTGAGGATTTTTTTTAAAAGTCACTATAAACCTATTTCTTGCAGTGGTTCAGTTTCAAAATTTCATGTACATGCCGCTAACTTTCTAGTTGAAAATTTAACGATGATTAGCTTAAATTTTTAAAATAACGATAGTTAATGGTTTCGATATGGATTGATGCTAATGATATAACTTTGCATTCAACGTTTGTTTCTAATTTCAAATATAGAAAATAATTTAATAACATATAAAATCATCATTATTTATTTTAACAACGATACATTAGGAAAATGTCACTTTAAATATATTTTGTTATAGTGGTATAAATCAGAATCGATAACTTGAAACTACATGGTTGATTTTGTCGATATTGAAAATAGCAGCAGATCTGTTCCGTATTGTCACTGAACTTAAAGCACGCGTCATATTAAAACATTAAGAGAAGACCAAATATGGCTTCCAATTCTGGATATAAAACATCACCAACTATCCTTTATTAATAAAATAAAGCCTAGGAAAGAAATTCTTGCAAAGCTCCATGCGTTAGATTTAAGAAAACACAAGCAAAGTAAATATCCATTAAATTTACAGGAGAGTGCATAGACACAAACATACAAAAAAAAAGATATTTGCACACTAAACACAGATAAATAAATAAATAAATAAACAAAACGTGAAATGATGGAAATGGCCCTCGCCGCTCCCCTTCGCCTCCGCGAAGGTGGGCGTAAGCGTAAGTCACGCCATACAATATAATATTATAATATGAACAATTAAACACACGAAAGAAGCAGAAAAGCTGAGGGGGTGGTGTCCCAAAAGTCACGGTTCCCGCCGGAAAGGGCCGGAGTGGTTGAGAGCGAAAGGAAGCTCGTGGTGAATGGCCACCCTCCTGACATCCCTATCCCACGCCTCCTCCACCTCCCTCTCATTCCTCCCCTCCAGCTTCCTCCCAACCGCTTCCGTTGCGTCCAGCCGTCGGATCCCCCACCCCATCTCCATTCTCATCCGCTCGATCTTCTCCACCTGTTTCTTCGCCAGCCTCCTCGTGTTCGCCTTCACCTCCCACAGCGCCTCCTCCATCGCCTCCCTCTCCCCTCTCCTCTCCCCATCTCCCCTCGCCGGAGGGAACCTCCGAAAGAACGCGTCGAATTCCGGCACGCCTATCGCCTTCTCAATGCCGGTGTACACCCCCTCCTCCGCCCTCCTCGCGTCGTAGTGCTCGGCGAGCTCCTTCACCATCCCCGCCGCCACCATCTCGTCCACCCTCCGGTCCAGTTGCGCCGCCAGCACTTCCCACTCCACGTCCACCCACACCACGCACCACCTCCGCCTCCCCACATCCAGCGCCTGCACGTACGAGTTCGAACCCCCCGCCACCACCGGGAGTCGTCGGCGCGATCGGATTGCGCCGATCGAGATCAACGCCGACGATCGAAACCCTGCTGGTGTCAGTTCACCCGCGTTGGAATGGAGCTCGCCAAGGAGATGATGAGGAATCCCTTTACGATCGGCAAGTGGGAGCTTGTTCGTGGTGATGTCTAGACCCTTGTAGACTTGTATCTTGTCGGAGTTGATGATCTCGGACGGGAATGCCATGCCGATGTCGATGGAGAGCTTGGATTTACCGGTGCCGGTGGCGCCGAGGATGACGACTGCAGGGTCGTCGTCGCGGTCGTGCCGAACGGAGAGCCCGAGGCCCGGGCAGCCGCTTTGGCGGAGAGGGGTGAACTGTTGCCGGCGGGGAGCGATGGTCGGAGGAGGAGGCATGATCGCCATCCTCGCCAGTCCGCTGTTGGTGGATTGTTGCATGAGCATTCTCATGTTGCTCGACGAAATGCCTCCGAGAAGAATTAGTTGGTTTTGAGATGTGTAGGGTGGTGGTGGGGGTTATATTTATAGTAGAATGGAGATACGTAGACCAAATCATCAAACCCACTTGGGGAATATTGAAATGCAAGTAGCGGCTTATAGACCCTTCATCACATTACATGCCACCTTCTGCACTGCACACCCAAGTGTTTGTTAAAATGTCTGTGTGTTGCTGCAGACATTAAGCAGGGGATTAGTGGTGACCATGTTCCATGGTTGGTTGCGGTATGGCTGGGGGAGTTCCTCCATGTTGGTCATGCTTTGTTTTCGACATAGGGAGCCCATAAATGGGGGTCAAATGAGGAGGGGGTTAGCTTTCAAGCATGCTGTGTTTCACCTGTGTCCGGTGCAGGGAATAAACAAATGCATGGCTTCATTAAATGAAGGTAGTTGGTTTGAGGGACGGGGAAGCCTTCTAATTGGAGCCTGCAAGTGACCCACATGGGATAACGGTGATGAACTCTCTCTCTCTCTCTCTCTCACATACACACACAGAAGTGTGTGCTTCTCATAATGGATAGAGGAGGGGCACCTTGCAGAGCTGCTTCCCTGTTCCCCTCATGCGAGGTGAGGGAATGTGCTCCTCATGTTTCCCTGCCCTGGCTGTCTATTTCCTTTGTTTTTTGTTTCTTTCCTTCTAAATGTTGGTGTTTGGAAAGCTAAATGATTTCGGTGTATGTTGAAGGAAGGTTAAAATCTTATTGTAGGGTAAGTTGCATGCTTCTCCGAAATAAAGCCAAAATGAAAATATACGGTAGGAATTGAAACTCCACCGATAGGTCACATGAAGCATGAACAGCTCCACTCATAGGAGCTTCAAAGATGATATATTTTATTGGGTTTCTCGTGCCGTTATAGTTTCTAATCCTGTGGCAAATTGTTGCTAAACAGTTGGCAAGAGCGAGTAAAGCTGGCACTGTTGTTAATTACTTGTTAGGGTGCATCACATGGTCTTCAAGTCTAAGCAACTATTTAGATAGACAGCGCACCCGCCTTCATCTCGAGAGGATGGAGAGTCCACACTGTCCTTGGACCTAAAGCAACAAACTTTGCTGAGGTTAGTGCTATTTATTTTTATGATTATTTTTTTCTGAATCTAACCTCCTCGAAAGCGGCCCTTGTTTTTAGAGGGAACCGTCTCATAGTTTAAATGGCAACTTGGATTTAGACAATAGTTCTTTTCTATATAGCAAGTGGAAAAAGATGTAGTGGGAAGTTAGTGTAATTAACGGCTACTGTCCGAAAAAAGAAGGGAAACCCGAAGCTTTGATATCACATCAGTGTTTGCTCTTCTCAGACGAATGATTGGCAAAGCAAAATGGTGTGGAAGATTAGGAATTTACGTGGTGGGTTCCATTCCATTGACGTGTAGTTCAACAAGTTCCTAACCATCACGTCAAGAGAAAGTGCCTTATTTTGTTTGGTTTTAAAGGATATCATGCTGACCATGGGCTTTTCCCGGCATCCCACGTTTCTGATCGGCCATTTCAAATCTTCATCCCATGCCCCCTGAGTTTTACCGTGTTTTTTTAATAGTAATGGTACAATTTTCTTTTTTGAAGCGAGGTCCTTCTGCCGTTATTCGTTCATCAAATCAAGTGAGTTGGATATCATAGACTCATTTAGTTTTGGCAAAGTAGCCTTACTGACGAAATTACAACGATAAGAAATATCCGTATGATTATCAGATGGTAATAGTCATTAGATGGTATATGTCGACATCGTTCACGAAAATTCGATTTAGAACCGTTGCCAATATATTATATGTACTTTACTAAGTTTACTAAGTTCTGAATCAGACATGAAGAAAAACGTGTCCCTATATCATCGTTCATGTCTCAATAACCTATATATTATATGTACCTCCGAGTGTCACATTCTGCTCGACATCCTTGTATTTATATTTGCATGTAACTATGGTGCTCTTAGATGCATACCTGCAAGCACGAATTTGATTTTCTTTTATTTGTCGATCCACAAATGTCTATTCTGTTGTGATGAAGAATAAGTGGAAGTATTACTTCTCTGGACAGACGAGGGACTTCCCCTTGCAACCTTCGTGACCATCCCTCCTCTTGGAAAAACAAACTTAACTTAGTTACAGGTATGTTTATCAACTAAGAATCAAACTCCATAGCATGTTATGAAATTGTGAAAAAAGAAAATACCCTTGCTTTCAAATTTGCTGAAATTGACTTACGATTTTTAAACAACAATTTACTAAAATAAGTACGATATTATATGTGTTGGAGATATATATAGACTTCTACATCGGTTACTTAATTACTCCACTATAATAGAGAATATTGAATAGAATGGATATGGTTGATATATATGGTCTAATAACAAATAGACCTGAGCGATGAATGCAATGGGTTGTTATAAGGCAAGCAGGATGAGGAACAAATGCCCGTAAATAACCTAGCCTCAATATGAAAGGGGAAAATCATTCAAGGGAGCTTTAAATTACATGCATATTCTCCACTCCACGTGTCACTATAATGCTAAAATCATTTTAGGAAGTCTACTCTTAGGGTTCGTTTGGTTGTAGGGTTGGGCATGGTTGGGTTAGATTGGAGGACTCCTGTAAATAGTAAACTGTGAGGAGGATTGGGATGTTTGGAAGGAGGGGTATCCCGGGTTGGGCCAACCCAATCCTGCCCAACCCTGCAACCAAACGAACCCTTAAGATTTATCTTTTATATGATATCTTAGGGAAAACTGAATTAAGAGCCGTATATTTGGTCTAGAAATAGATGAGTGTGGTCATGGACTCCAAACACACCAATTTAGAGAGAGAGAGAGACCAAGAGCATTGTACTCATCTTGTTTTCCCTATTTTCTTCTTCTCCTTATTTTCTCAGCATTTTTTCTTCAATGGTAATGCGGAAGAATTACATTTGTCAAATCACATGTCTTCTCGTGTGCTCCCGTGGTTTGATATGCACTCGACTCCCCAACATGTAGAACTATCGTCATACATATACCTATACATACATATATAAACACACACATATGAAAATTAAATTAGTTATATTTGAGCAGTCTATTTGTTGGAATATTGCCTTGAAAGCTCACGAGTCAATTTAGATCGTTGGATATATTTGTATTTATACTCTATATATGTTTGGGTAAGAAAGGGAGTATCCACTACTAGTCTACTACTTTTCCATTGGAGTGCCATCTCTACAGGATTTTTTCTGTCCTTTTTACTCAGTGGGATTCTCTATTCTCGTGGTTTTTTTGTCTTTTTGAAGTATTTTTTCACATAACTCTTTGTATCTAGCGTGTCCTTGCTTTGTGGCATGTTTTGAGTGAATCAATTGTCAAAACCAAGCTTGGAAAAATCAGTTGACTAGGTCAACTAGTTGATCTGACTGAGCGAGGTCTTCGATTGAATGTAGCTTAGTCAGTCTATAGTCGGCTTGACTACTAGTCACTCGTATTAATTAGCTTAACAAATCGAGTTGAACCGTATGTTTTTTCCCTCCATGTTTTCATCAAATTTGTTTTACAATTGTAAATGATTTTCAACATTCAAGTTCACATAGATCCACTTGAATCTTATAATTTTATTAGGATCCACTTGCGAGTTCTAATACATTAATATCCCTCTCATTTAAGATCCACTTAGGAGTTCTAATATATTTGACCACCTTAGATTGTAATGATATTGTTAATATTTTTTTCCAAATTTAAATTCATCATCAATTGTGAATGTCTCGAAATTAACATCTCGCACTTGTTTAAACCTTAGATTTTTTCTTAAGAGTAGTTGTAGTAGAGACTTAATTAAAACTTACTTAATCAAGCCAACAAGTATTGGTTCAGTCGACTAAGCCCTTATGATAGGTGACAAGCATGTATCAATTTGATTGCTGAGTCAATTTCACCCCAGTTGACTATCCTTTATTTCAATCGACTAGCTTGTATCAATTGACTATAAGCGAGTATATATCTGTCGACTTATTTAATGGGCAGTTATGAACCATTAATAGATGTTGAAAACCGCATCTGTGGATTAAGAATCTGCTTCTTTGTTTTTCAGTTCAGGAGCTTTTTATATATCAATATGTTCTTCAAAGCTTACGGATATGAGCATATAAAGAACAATGCTTTTGCAAAGGAAATTGATCCATCCATTTTCTTTTCCCTTTTATTGTTTTGTTGATTGTGCTCTATTTTACCCAGAGAAAAAACATTGGAAGGTCTAACAAAAAAGATTCATGGAAGAATCATGCTTCAAATTCATTCAAAATCGAAGGAGAAAGCATCAAAACACGCATTCGGTCCTGTTTGTGACAAATCACACTGTTTATTAGGAAGAAAAAATGTACATGCAAACTTGGTTTGACAACATTCATTTCACATTTACATCATGTCTTTCTTCACTACAAGAACAGCGCACTCAGCATTATGTATGCAGTAGTTGCTGACGCTCCCTAGAAAGGCCCTGTCGAATGCGAAGAAATTAATCAAACACTTGCGACGAAAATTTGCATCAGACTATTTGCTACCTTAACGCATGGCAGAAAGATTGGCTTGAAAGTCAAAAATTAGTGAATTTTCCAGATATTTATCTTAATTATTTTTAAGCACATCAACTAATGTGCAAATCAAAAGAGGAGAATAGAAGACAAAAAACAAGACAAGGAAATCATGTTACATGATACCTACCTCTGAATCACACCCTTTCCATGGCTTCCCAATATAAGTAGATTGATTTTGAACTTGTCCACGGCGCTGCATATCGACTCTTTCGGCTCCCCTATCTCTGTGACAATCTCCGTTGCGACCTTTTCAGTTCATAAAAAAATTTACAGTAAGACATCATAGTTTTGTATTGTTTATTGGTTAATGAGTTTGATACTAAAAAACCTAGAGATGTCACATTATTCATCGCCACATTTCACATGACAAAATAAATACAGTACTTGTATATATATCACCACCTATCAAGATTTTTTATTTTTATGCATAATATCTTGACGGTTCACTTCACTGGCAAACATTTACATGGGAAAAGTTGCACAATTAAATTTATTTAAGGCCTTTTAAATTTATCACGAATTTGATTAAAAAAACATAATCTGCTCGAGAAAGCAAGAGTCAGAAAGCCAATTTTCTTACGCAAGGTTCTTTCTAAATATGCATGCAGTGCAAAAAGCTAAATATAGCATTCAAACATAATCAGAAACAATGGAAAAATACACACACACAATATTAGATTATTTTCAATCAATGTCCAATGGATAAGGAAACCGATCTAGATTCCACAATTATAGAAAATAAAAAGTGGATGTCCAGTTCCATATTTCCAACAAGAGCAACTTATGAAAAGGATCGCTCACTACTGCTTCTAATCGTAGGGGCGTCTTCATCACAATATCTGGTTGTGATGCCATTTAAGGGGCATGTTTAGATCCGACGAAGAACAGTGGATTTACAATCGCGACAAGTTAAGATCTGGAGCTATGAAATACTTGTCAAGTGAATTCAAAGCAAGTGGAGTAAGAAGAGGCCATACCCCATATCGAGCACAGAGATGAGCGGCCCTCTCCAGCAACTCCATCGACATCCTCTTCTGCGTCTCCTTAAGCGAACGGATCAACTCCGGAGCTGCCAACGAATCATCAGCAAATCAAACAACAGCAACCCACAAAGAAAAGGAAAGAAAGATGGGATTTTGATGGGAAATCCGAGGTGGGTGATCGAGCCAAGAACGAACGATATTCGGCGAACCCACGAAGAAAAAAATACTAACTGACGGACATGGCGGTGAAGATGCGAGCGGGGCCATACGTAGCGGGCGGGACGCAGCTGAGGGTGGCGGGAGACTGCACGTGGTAGAGGACCACAGGCTCCGGTGATTGGGAGAGGATGAGGTGCTGGAGAGCCCACTCGAGAGCGTGGGAGCTGCAGCTGCTCTCGTCCATCGCCACCATCACCCTCTTCTTGCTCTTCTCCTCCTCCACTTGCAGCTGAGTCGTCAGTCTCGTCTCCATGGTTGTCGCTGCTGTTGATCTCCTCTATGTGGAGATGGGGATTTGAAGGTATGGGAAACTCTGATCGGCCGCCCACGGGATGGAGAAGGAGATGCCCCTGTTTTTGCTGCTCTGTTTCGTTTGGTGTCGCATGCTTCCCTTCTCTTCCCTTCCCTTCTCAAAAGATAGACGAAAAGAAAAAGTTTGCATCGTCGTCTGTCATATGTTTTGATACCGATCTCTGGCGGATACCATCAGTGGATTTTTCTACTCGTACTCCTCCCTTTTTTCTCAAATAGCACTTATACCCTTATATTGGAATAACATGACCCTCCCTGCGAAACATCATTCATTCACACTCGAATTCCTGAGGGTGTTTATCGAGTTAAACCGGTCGCATCGGCTCCAACTCAAACTTGAACTCCGTAATCAAACTCGAAATCGAGTTGAATTCGATAAACTTTCAATTTAAGAATGCTTGATCGAACTCAAACTCATTAAGTTCAAGTTGGCTCACTAGCCTTTTAACGAGCACTTTGTGGGTCGATTTCTATAATTTTCATTTGTGAGCTTTCGTTAAGGAATTAAATTGAAAGAATTAGGAATCTCAACAATAATCAAATTATTTGAGCCTCTCTTAGCTAGTGGTGAATCCAGTATTTTAAGTTAGCCAGTGCACTGCAATATACATCATTACAATGCTTAAAAATTGAAAATTTATAAACATGTGTACTAATACATATGTATGAAAAAATATATAAATCAAACTAAAAAATCGTACATGTAAAAACATACACACATATATATAGCGTACCATTCATCATTCAATTCTCATTCTACTACACAATCAAATTGTTATTACTCATTCCTTGAAGTACTCTTTCAACATTTGAGGAGGAAGAGGCAACAAAAACCTTCCGGAGGGAGGATGATATCTTATCGAGTTCAAGCTCGAGTTTGAGTTTGGTATTTGAGATTGAGTCTAACTCGATACTAACTCGATTCATTCAACTTGAAAGACACCCCTAATAACAACCCTATGTATCCCTCCAATTAACTTATGTCGATCAAACTACTAGGAACAACAATCAAAGGCTCAAAACAAATATAAAATTTATAGTTGGCTACCTAGGTTCAAGGTGTAGGGATGTCACATGCAATCTACGAGAAAAGTCCTTAATCTAACAGGGCAAGCTAGGTGGACATTACAAGTGTCCGCATGTAAAGACCGTGTTTTCAAAATCATTGCACTAAGGGAATGGGTGGTAAATTGGCAGTTGGGATGATGGGTATGGAGATGGAAGAACATAAGAAGAGGATAAAAAGGGGATGTAATTTGGAGGATTGTGTTGTGTCTTTTTTTGATCCATAGATTGTTATCTCTGACAATTTGATATGTGAGATTATAAGTTAGTAGGAACATTTCATAAGCATGAAAATGTAATGAAGAAATAGATATAAGCACAAGTGTTAAATGGCAAAGCTCGGAGGAACATAAGCTTAAAAATCCATATTATTATTAATAACAATAATACGATAATATCCAAAAGGTTCAGCTCCCACTAGTGCTAGAGTGAGAGAAGCTCATTTTAAAATTACAAGTGTATCAAAATTGAACACAACCAACCAAAGACCAATGCTGTGGAAACAATGTGGGTGTGATTCCTGTGTACATTGGCCAGGTCATGCCTGCCTACCATTGCTTCTTCACATGACATCACCCAAGCATCTATAGATTTTTATACACTTGTGCCCTTCGAGATTCTGCAATTTGTGTTTATGCTCCTACCTTTTTTGCAATAAACACTTATGCAAATTATGATACATGGAATATCTATCCCTCTTCCCTCTTCGATTAAGTGATGATTATTGTTTATCCTTGTTCACACTACCTATTCAAAAATTAACCATTGCTTATATAATGTTTGCGAATCCCAGGTAAAATTAACCCCGTATTTCTTATTCCACCTCCTTATTCCTCGTGTTGACGCAAACTAAAACTATACACTTCCAAAGCAACCAACAGATCAAAAGGTAAGAACATTACTGTATACCTGGTAAGCTGCATCTCTGGTAGAAAGGAAAAGGGATAAGTGCTTTAATTACAAATCAGGGGACTAAAACATAATATGATCACATCACAGCAGTGATGGGTAACAAAGTTTTACCTTGAGGAAACACGGCGTGCAATAACTCTTCGTAATGCAGAGAATATCCCAGCAGTGATGGGTAATATCATCTCTTTCATTCCTACTTACCAAAGATGAGGGAGACGACGAGGAGGGAGAGCGAGGGAGGCGAAGGGAAGGACTTAATGTGGGGGGAAGGAGGCGGAGGGAGGGGCTTCGTCCGAAGGTGGAACTCACCATGTATCGTCCCTTTGGGTCATGGATCGAATTTCAACCTTCACATGAGAGAGATGAAGCTTCTAGATTGTTCTAACGTCGATGTTGTTGACGGAGTAGTGGTGGTGGTGGGGATGAATCCATAATTCATCTAGTCTATATGAAAATCTTAACAAAATCCCTTAACAAATCACTAACTAAACCCCTAAAATTGGTCAATTAACATCTACTAACAATGCACGAAATTAGGGTTAAAATTTGTAAATAATTAACATTGTTTTTTTCCCTAATTTGAGCTTTTCATTTTATGTGTAAAACATCACATTTTTTAACTTAATTCTTATTCTAATATATTCTTTAATTCATTAACTAAAATAGCATTAAAAAATAAAACCCATAAAAATTACAAAATCCAAAGAAAATAAGAAGTTCAGACCCATTATTGTGTACATACTTTTTCTTTATTTATTTTACCATTATTCTAGTCTAAAAAATTCCAAAAATTAGATTAATGGTCTATATAATATATGTGAATTATCTCGTTAATTATAATCCAAATAAAAATAAAAAATCACAAAACATAAATTTATATCATCCATGGGTGAGGAGAGGTCAGATGTGGCCGTTATGTTTGTTGGTGATGGAAACACTTATAGCGCACAAAGGCCCTCCAATTATATGGACTTGTACACCCATAATCTTAATTAATTCTCCAATTACAATCATAGTCCTATGTAATAGTGAATTACACCCAGAACCCTCAATAGTTTTAACTCTTACACCCATAAACCCCGAGTTAACTTCCATCTAATTTTTGTTAGCTATGATGGTATCTATCAAATATTTTACATGGCTACCCTTTAAGTTCTATTATTTATAAATGAGTGCACCCCCCCTCCCCTCCTACCTCGTCCTCTCCCTCCAACTACTCCTCCCATCCTCCTCCTCATCAACAATAACCTCCTCCCCCTCCGCTCATCCTCCATGTCGACCACCACCTCCTCCCCCCTCTCCTCATCGACCACAACCTCCTCCCCGCTGACCACCTCCTCATCCATGCCGAACACCTCTTCCTCCAGTACTAACCTCCCCCCCACCCCCCAGTCGACCACATCCTCCTCCCAGCCAAACACCTTCTCCAGCAGCAACGGTCATAACTTGCATCTTATTAAGATACTTGTACAGTATCATAACATGATACTACATTTTTTCCTTTATCTCCAAATTTCACGCTCGATAATTTCATTCCACAACTGGACAAATTCGCCCCCTAGCCTAGCGACTTCTAACTTCACCACGGGTAACTTTCAAGCAAAACCTCCTTCATATAGCTTTAAGCATTCTCAACTAAGAGCTAAACATTCTTCCACTTTGAACAATTGTTCAGCTCTAGAAAGAAAACTGATTATTTTTTATATATTGCTAGACAGGTTATTGACCTAGAAGAATACAATATGAAAACAAGTAATATAGAGGCACCTTTTCAATCCCATCTTTATCAACATCATAAGTAGCATTCTTCCATTACTATGCTCAAAATCTTCAACATGATCTTGGAAGGCTTTTGCAAAATAAATACTCCCTGGACTGTGACAAACACACGAAGTTCCATTCAGTGACATCAACATCAGAGGGATGCCTTTCCTCCGCAGATCAACCCAATTCGGTTGGATTTGATTTCGCAGCATTTGCCACCAGTTTCTTCGGCAACGAGATTGAGAAGGCTGGATATCCTGCAAGAATTTCAGAGCATGGAAGAAGCCCATAACTGCAACACATTTTGGTAGCACAGCTCCTTGAGCAGTGACCTATGATAGAGTATTGATATGGATATTTTACATCCTTCCTGGAAATTAGGCAAGTGGGGAAGGGATCTTTTACTAGAAAAAAAGATTAACCTCATGTCAGAGAAAATACGACCAAAAAAGATAAAGATTGTATTTTCATTTTGTTCTCGATATCACTCTGTGTGTAAGATCAACAAGCGCACGTCTGGAGAGCTTCACGTGATCGTCGTCGCTTTCAGGAAGAGAGTTGATTGCCTTGGCTGCACGTTCCGCATGCTCGGCTGCTAGATCCCTGGCTCGCTGGATTCCTTGACTCTTTGCAAGGTATTCGAGGGCCTGCAATATCAAGAAATCCCTATTAAAAATGGCGTATCTATAATTTAAAATATATAAATGCTTTGTTCACATTACAAAGCATATATAATGGGAATTTAAAGACATCAAAAAAACAAGACGTAATAACAAGGGCATCCGGAGTATGAGCAAAAGCAAAATACAAATCCTAGATGCAATCACTCACGGTGTTGACATTCTCTGGATTATCAAAGCCCCGATTTACAACATCACGCAACTGAGGAAACTCCTCCATAGCAAATAAAATGGGGGCCGTAATAATTCCCTGTCAACAACGAAATTTTCATTAGGTCTTATAAGCTGCATTTGGCATATAAAAGGATGATACATCAAACTGAGCTTGCCGAGTCAATGCCTGTGAATAAAAAGCCCCTTGGACAATCATTTAAGAACTATTCAGAAGCAATTTGTGTATTTTATGCTGGGTAACAGTAAGTCAACTGGATAATTCTGAGAGCGAGGTTGAACTCTATATATCTTTTGGTCCTTTTTAGGTTTTACGTGAAATTCAAGCTGCAAAAGAACCAACCTGCGCAAATATAATGGATATGTGATCTTCACGAACGAATGATTTAGGAAAAGCCATAGGTTACACAGACTTCAGTGTTCCAATAAAAGCTCGTATAGGTCATCTCCGGGAAGATAACATTACTTCCTTCCAAACTTAAAGTAATCATTTTGAAGTGGGGATTTAGACGAACAAATACAAATATGGACTTTACATATATTTTAAATTTGGACATGAATATTTCTCCAGCGCAAAAAAACATGTTGCTGTATTCTTAAAATTAGACGAGGACAATACAAAACCTTTTATTTACGACTTTAAGTAGGTCCTTGCATGGATATGCTTCCTCCAAGTAGATCTATTTAGTTTATACGTGGCCAATAACATCCCAGGCCTAGATCCGATTTAGTATTGAGGAATGCTACCCCGTTCGGACCAAATTTGACAAGTTGACAACCACTTGAAATGCTCAAGACTCACTCACGGCTTTGTGAGTACTAGATGTTGGACTATGTTTGGAGTATCAAAACCTTTTGTAATGACAAAGTCCAATTTCTAGAAGTCACGAAGTGTGAGTGTGTTATGAATGGGGAATTACTATTTGATGGGGCAATGGGTCCGAGTGGGGCTCGAACCTGACAAGTTGTCGAGACCAATTTTTCCCAATAACAACTCGATTGTAGGACCGGGACGTTATAAATGGTTATCATGTTTCTTCTGATAGTGGAAGGAGTTACTCAAAAGGTATAAACACCCCTACAAAGAAATATGAAGAAAAAGACTACCCAGAAAAAGAGAGGAGGAAAAGACTATCCAAACGTGTAGTCATCATTATCACTAGAAATAAGTGATGTATCATATCACGATGATGTTGCGAATATGAGCGGGGAATGTTGTAACACCCTAAACATAGTTCTACATCCATGATGTAAAATATTGGCAAACGTCATCGATATTTTGGTATCGTCAACTTGGCAACATAGAAAGGGGGGTTGATGCTCTTTTCCCTGATGTTTGCGATGTGTCACCATATGGGCGATATATTGCCATTTCTCTTAAATTTCGAAGAAAAATGCGATCAATTTAGAACCCATTTTGCCCATATCTTTTAACTTTCCTTCTCACCGAACATATATATCAGTTATTCTATATGCATATATAACGCGAGATTCATCTAAATGGTGAGCAATTGAGGTTGCTTAAGAAGTTACTCAACAACGTGTCTGATTGGACGGACGTGTTACGATTAAGGTGTATCAAGATTCTCAAAATAAGTTCATGATATATGTAGCAAAGCATGTGGTCATTATAGATTTTTTATTGTTATTTTGACCTGTTTGTTGCATTCTAGATGAGTAAACTTCTTACTACATACCATATTGGGTACTGCATATCAACATGGTGCAATGATTACAATGATAATACTACTACGAAACGTGTATTTAGACATCTATATTAGCAAATAAAAGCATACCGTAATTTCTAAAAAATCAAAATTCAAGGGAGAAAAAGAGGAAAGAATGAATATGAAATCTTACTAGATATCCGCTGACGAGGATACACATATAGATTGCATTTTAGACTAATATTTAGATAAGGTAGAGGATTGGATGGAGATATTTGTATCATTTCGCATGCCCATATGGGATCAACATGAAACCACTCCAATTGCACTCATGATTCAGTCCCCAAACTAACAGAATACACACAAAATCCACAAAATCCACATATGAATGATGATTGAAGCAGTATTTTTTTAAAATTCAAGGGAAAAAAGGAAAGAATAGTATCTTAAGTATAATTTGGAATAGAATCCTCATGATCTCAGGTGTGCTATATAGCCAGTATGTTAACAGGATATCGAATGGTATAGCTAGTCAACATTAAAAATATCCTAACTTAAAACTTACATGGCTTATGTCAGATAAAGAACCTTTTCCAAGAGAAGCAGATGTACCAGTGAAATCGAGAACATCATCAATCAGCTGATAGGACAATCCCTGTATCCAGAGCAATATTTGATTACTACATGATGAAAAGTAACTCAGGATCATTGACTACAGTTGAATTTACAAATCTACCAACCAGATTTTTTCCATAATCAAAAGCAATCATTGAAACTTCTGCAGTTTGCCCAGCAAGTAGAGCAATGGCCTTGCAACTATTTGAAATTAAAGAAGCTGTCTTATAGTATGTTTTCTGCAAGTAGTATTCCATACTGTAAGAAAGATAAGAAAATGCATGTGTCAGAAACAGTCCGCGCTTCATGCATTCATACACACGCATATATTGGAAATTTAAGTACATACTGACCAAGTATTCTAACTACATCAACTAGAGGGGAAGATAAAGAAGAGGGTTTGGCATTCACATCTCATAGAAAGATACACGTACAAGACATGTTCATGGATACGTAGATGAGTAGAATTCAATTTGGCATCTGAAAGATGCATTGAAGTAATTCACATGGAGGACTCTTCATAGAGAAAATATACAGGGAACACACAATCCCTTGAGCAAGAGCTTACATATTGTTGAGATATTTTGATCTCGTAGTAAACATGTCTGCAATCTGATCTCCTGACGCTACATAAGATGTTGAAATAAGGCCTTTTTGGATCAAATCACGAGTATAGTGACAGTCCACCTCAATGTGCCTTGTCCTTTCATGAAATGTTGGATTATTAGCTATAAACAAAGCCGCCTGATTATCGCATTAAAGATGCATAGGAAGAGGTACTTCAATAGTTAAATCGGTCAAGACAGATTTGACCCCAATCATCTCAGTACTACCTTGGGCCATTGTCCTATATTCTGATTTTGCAATGTATCGAGCAACAACAGTTTGTTTCTTACTATTCCATGAGAGTAGTGAGCTGTCAATAAACACAATGAAGCCTGAAGTAGACTTCCTGTCACTACGGCACCCGGCATAATCTGCATCTGCACACCCTGTAACTGAGAGAGACATATCTCTTTTAAACAGAAGACTTGTACCTGGAGATGACTTCAGATATCTCAGGATCATGAAAACCGCATCCATGTGCACCTGTCTGGATTGCTTCATGAACTGACTTACTCTACTCACAACAAAAGATATATCAGGCCTGGTAATATTAACATACAATAATTTCCCTACCAGCTCACTGTATCGTCTCTTATCCACCTCCTCAGATCTGCCATCATAAAGCTTCGCATTAGGATCCATCGAGGTAGTAGCAGATCTACATCCTGTCATGCATGTCTCAAATAGAATATCAGTGGCATATTTCCTTTGTGTCATGACCATACCCTGTTGATTTCGTGCAAATTCCAGTCCAAGGAAGTAATGAAGCATCCCAAGGTCTTTGGTAACAAACTGTTGTCCAAGGAAATCCTCAGCAGCTTGAATGTCATGTTCATCGCTGCCAGTGATAACAATGTCATCAACATAAACCAAGATGACAACAATACCTCTCTGGTGTCTCTTTACAAAGAGAGTATGATCTGCAGTAGATCTGAGAAACCCCTTTTGTTCAATCAGTTCTGAGAGCTTCTGAAAGCAAGCCCTTGGACTCTGCTTAAGGCCATATATAGCCTTATGAAGACGGCACACCATACTGGACTCCCCCTCAGCAGCAAACCCAGGTGACTGTTGCATGTATACCTCTTCCTGCAAATACCATAAAAGAAAGCATTCTTCACATCCAATTAGAAAAGTGGCCAATCATGTACCACAACAACAATAATAAGAATCCGCAAGGTAGAGTGACGCGCTACATGAGAAAACATGTCATGATAGTCCACCCCATATGTCTAGGTGAACCCGCGAGCAACTAGCCTAGTCTTGTGTATGTCTACAGTACCATCAGCCCGGTGCTTGACAGTAAATACCCACTTGCTTCCAATAACAGATGCACCTGGTGGAGCATGGACTACACTCCACGTACCTCGTGACTGTAAATCCACCATCTCCTCCTCCATAGCCAAACGCCATTGACTGCTCTGCAGGGCTTCCTGATATGACCATGGTATCCCTATAGCAGACAACCCCACAACAAAGTGTTGAAACACCTTGGAAAGACGTTCCAAGGAAACATGAGAACCCAAAGGATACATAGTGCATGCTCTTTTCTTCCGCTGAAGCTCTATAGGCATATCCAAATCGTCAATAGGAGTAGTAGAGACATTATATGCACCTTGTACCTCAGTGTGTACAAGCAAATCACATGTGCCATTAGAAGAACTCAAATGCTCAGTGCATACCTCGGGCGTGTTGGATGATGGTGAAGGCGCATGAGCACGGAGCCTTCGCTAGTAGACCTGTGGAAAGAAACCAGGAGGCGGGGGTGGAGGTGGTGGCGGTGGTCAAGGAGATGGAGGTGGTGGTGGTAATGGAGTAGAGCATGGTAATGGCAGAGGAGGAGGTATATAGATCTCTTCTCCATCCTCTGAAGGAGTAAACCTGTCACCCGTGGGAGAAAAACACATAATGGACTCAAAGAAGGTGACACCAGCACTGATAAAATACCTTCGTCGAACAGGGTCAAAACAACGATATCCCTTTTGGATTTTGGAATACCCAACAAATACACATTTGACAGCTCTAGGAGAGAGCTTGTCAAGACCAGGGGAGAGTTGATGAACAAACACAACCGAACCAAAAACACGAGTATACGCGAGAAAAGATTTGTCTCGGAAAACGCAATCAAGAACGGGATCTTTTCTCCTAACACCGAAGAGGGCATATGATTTACTAGATAACATGCACTTAGAACCACATCTCCCCAATAGGAATGAGGAGCACGACTCTGAATCAAGAGGGTTCCGGTAACATCCAAAAGATGACGGTGTTTCCTTTCAGCCACAACATTTTGTTGAGAGGTATACGCACAAGATGTTTGATGCACAATACCCTGAGACTTAAGAAATTGAGAGAGCTTAGTACTGCAAAATTCTAGAGCATTATCAGAACGTATGCTCTTGACTCTAGCAGAAAAAATGTTCATTATTTCACTAATAAAACACTGAATAACAGGACCAGCATCAGACTTGTTTTTAAGAAGGAAAACCCAAGACAACCTAGAAAACTCATCAACAGCAACCAGATAGAATCAGTGTCTTTGAAGATCTGGGACATGTAAGACCCCAAATATCAAAATGGAGCAGCTCAAACAGACTATGACTACTAGGACCCTGACAACTCTGGAAGGAAGACCGATGATACTTCCCAAGCTGGCAGGCCTCGTACTGAAAAGTGGAGCGAGGAGAAATCTGTAGAAGATTATGGACCAGAATCTGTAGAGGAAGATGACCAAATCGCAGATGCCAAATGTACAAAGAAACAGATCCAGTGCTCAGAGAAGAAGAGGTGCCAGCATACGGAGATTGCACAAATTTATAAATGTAGAGACCGATATTATTATATGTTATGTACCTTTTCGTAATATTTTATTGTTCTCTGGACTACTATGTATTTTACCCGAGAGGTCTCTCCCTATATAAGAGAGCCTAGGGTTCCCTTGAATATTAGATTGCTCATTTTCATAACATGGTATCAGAGCCTAAACCCTAGGACTCTTCTACCCGCCGCCCCCTCCCTCTCTCTCCCTTCACCCCTCGGCCCGGCCCCGCCTCTCCGCCCCGCGCCATCTCGACCCGCCTCTCGACCCAGCCCCGCCCCCATCTCTCTGCCGGGTCCGGTCAAGGGCTCCGCCTCCAGCCCAGGACCGTCTCCAGACTCCCGGGTTCGGCCTCTTCTTTGCCTGTTACAGCCGGTCCCGACCCTTTCTCTGAAGGCCGCCATCTTATCGGCTTACCCTTAGCCGGCGTCGGCCCTCTCCACCTGTCGCTTCAGCCGTAGCCGCCTTCTTCGTCGTCTCCATGGATTCGGGTGTGTAACATCTACGTACACACTCAAATCCTATGCAGTTCGTGTAGACACCTATCTCTTTGTCTACAAACCCTAGTACTTCATCTCCGGCGTTATGTCTGACTCCAAGGTTGATATGCCCTCCATAGGCGCGTTCAAAGGTCTCGCGCCGATAGTGAAGATGGATGGGACGAATTATGAGCTCTGGGCGATGCAGTTCATGAGCCTCATGAAGTCCAATAGTAAGAAACATATTCTTACCGAGGAAGAGCCGGCAGAAAAGACTGGGATATATGCCTCGTGGGAGGCTGATGATTCGTATGCCAAGGTTTGGCTGTCAAGTACATTGTCGATGGAGATTGCCAATGATGTTCTCCATCAGCCCACTGCCAAGGCAATGTGGGATATTCTGGCTGCAACGTATTCACAATTGTGGAATGAGACCATGATGTTACAGCTTCAGCATGATATATTCACGATGAAGCAGAACAGCAGACCACTTCACTCCTTATACACGTCCCTGAGAGGGATGTTTGAGAAGTTATACAGTACCATTCCACTCACAGCGACTCCTGAGCAGCAGAAGACGTTTCAGAATGCCACCATGGTGGGTGTTCTACTTGCCGCTCTAGATCCTGAGTACGAGGCTGCCCGCTCTCAGATTTTGGCTAATGCAGTTATTCCTCCAATGGAGGATGTTTACCGGAGACTCAGTCGCATATCAGTTTCTTCCAGCTCATCTACTCCCACCCCCATCGGCGATGGCAGTACCGCATGGGAGAGGTGGTCAGTTCTCTGGTCATGGACGTGGACCCTGTGGTAGGGGTGGTCGCTTTCGTCAGCCTTGTTCGTACTGTCACTGCACAGGCCACTCGGAGGATACATGCTACTCTAAGCATGGGTTCCCAGCATCGACGCGTGTAGCCGAGCATGCCCTGCTCCAGTTAACATCCAATGCAGACAACTGTTTCGAGGAGCTTGTGGCACGTTTACGCGATATTATGCCACAATCATCTGCTGATTCTTCTGGTGGACCTTCAGATGTTGCTGTCACTGCCTCTGCCAGCTCCTCTGCTGCTGCTAGTACCTCAGGTAGTGCTACTGCACTTACGTCTTGTCATGATATATCTGATTGGATTATAGATTCTGGTGCACACATCACCTCTACCGAGATCGAGAGAGACTGACTCCTACAGGGACATTCCCCATGGCCGTTCAGTACAGATCGCAGATGGTACTCATTCCCCCCTTGTTGGATAGGGAGAGGTCGTTCTCCTTCCGTGCATCTACAGAATGTTCTACATGCTCCTGAGTTCTCCATGAATCTGTTGTCTATTAGTCAGATTACGAAGGACTTGCACTGTAGTGTTATATTTGAACCCTCTTCTCTTATTTTTCAGGACATACTAACAAGCAGGGTGATTGGTTTTGGCTCTGAGCAGAATGGTCTGTATCGATTGGTCCGGAATTCTTATGTTGGCGTCTCTTCTCATTCCGTCGGACCAGTATCTTTGTACATCTGACATCTTCGCTTTGGTCATCTCCCGCTCCAGAAAATGCGACATCTTCTGCCTCAGATCTCTCCCAGTTCTTCCTTTCGCTGTGAAGCGTGTCAGTTGGGAAAGCATCACCGGTCTAGCTTTTCTAGTCGTCAGTCGGAGCAGTAGCTCCCTGTTCGAGTTGTTTCATATTGATATTTGGGGTCCGAGTCGTGTACCCGATCATCAGGGACACATGTTTTATCTAGTTGTAGTGGATGATTTCTCTCGTGTATCTTGGGTCTTCCTTTTAAAGAATAAATCTGAAGCTGGAGATGTGATTAAAAATTTGATTAATGAAGTGCAGAATGTTTTTACCTCTACTGTCAAATATGTTCCATCGACAATGTATTCATTGGCAAATATGTTCGTTGGTATTCCTGGGAGGGACGGAGGAGCAGAACCGCAATGCAGCTGTGCTGGTGGATGTTTTTGGGTGCCTCTCTGGGTTGCAGATTAACAGGCAGAAGTCGGTCCTTGTTCCATTGGGTTTGGGTGGCGAGGAGAGCATCAGGCTGGCGGAGTGGGCAGGATGCCCCTTGGGGAGACTGCCGATAACCTATCTAGGTTTGCCTCTGGTTGAGGGCAGGCTGAGGAAGTCTGATTGGGATTGTGTGATGCGCAGAATGGAGGAGCGGCTGGAAGGTTGGAAGGCGGTCACTCTGTCCAAGGGTGGGAAGCTTACACTGCTGAAGCACGTTCTTTCGGCCATCCTGACTTTTTTCTTTTCGACGAGGTTAATGCCTGTTGGTGTTAGGAGGAGGATTGAGACCTTGATGAGATCCTTTTCCTGGTCAGATGGAAGACAGGCAAAGAGAGGGTTGCACCTGGTGGCTTGGAAGGACTTGGCTGCTCCTGTTGTTGAGGGGGGCCTTGGCGTTAGGGACGTGGAATCTATGAACAAAGCTCTGTTAGCCAAGTGGGTGGTGCGCATTTGGGGTTCGTCCAAGTCGTCGGTCTTGCAGCTGCTGAGAAAGATTTATGGTGTTCCTGGGGAGTTGGTGGCAGAGAGGAAGCGTTATGAGTCTTCCCTTTGGAGTGGGATCCGTGTCGTACTTCTGGTGCTTCGGCCGCTTCTTCGGCCGGTTTTGGGGGATGGGCTCCGTTTCCGATTTTGGTTGGATGACTGGACGGGGGATGGGGCCCTGGCTTCCCGCTTCTCTCGGTTGATGGTGTTGGCCGTTGATAGGGGAGCGTGGGTGGCGGAGGTCGTCGAAGCTGGGACGTGGACGCCGAGGTTCCTTGCGGATCTATCGGATCAGAGGTTGGAGTAGTTGTTGATGATGTTGTCTGAGATTCTCCCTGTCAGGGAGCTGTCAGGGAACCCGGACCGTTTTGAGTGGGCTGGTGGTAGGTTCTCGGTGAAGGCGGCCTATCGGAAGGTTGCTGCGGCTTTGGTGGAGCGTGATGAAGAGCTGTGTGCTGACGTGAAGATGATTTATGCAGCTAAGGTTCCTACGCGGGTTAAGGTTTTCCTTTGGTGTATGAGGAGAGGTCGTATCTGTGACAAGGTGAGAAGAGGCAGACTGCTGGGTGGGACGAATCTAAAGTGTGACAGATGCGAGGACGAGTTGGAGGATGTGAACCACATCTTCTTTGGTTGCAGGTCTTCCGTAGAGGTTGGGAGTCATTGGGACTCACGTGGGTCCGGGCCTTTGATGCGGATCAGTTTTGGCGGTCGATTCGTCGGGTCGACCATGGGTCTACTGATGATGTCTCCAAGCCTTTTGCCGCACTGTGGGCTATTTGGCTGGGTAGGAATGACACAATCTTCAAGGGGCAGCGGTTTTACTCTGAGAATGTTGTAGCCCACTGTAATGCTTTGTACAATTTCTGGGTATCAAATTGATGTACACTTTACTTTATTAATGAATGATTTGGTGTGGTGACTCCCGCCTCGGGAGGGCTCCCCCGTTCTTTTACTCAAAAAAAAATATGTTCATACAGATAATGCTCTGGAATTCTGCACACGGTCTCTCTCTCAGCTTCTCTCGTCGAAGGACATTATTCATCAAACTACTTGTGATTACACATCTCAGCAGAATGGTGTGGCATAAAGAAAGCACCGTCACCTTCTTGACATTACTCGAACTCTTCTTATTCAGAGTTGTACACCTATCTCTTTATGGGGGGATGTTGTTCTTACAGCTTGCTACCTGGTCAATCGTATGCTGTCATCTGTCCTGGGTGAGAAAATCCCTATTTCTATCATTTTCAATGATAAGGAATTATTCTCACTTACCCCTCGTGTCTTCGGTACTGTTGCATTTGTGCATCTTCTGACTACTGGACTTGACAAACTCTCACCTAGAGCTGTCAAGTGTGTCTTTGTCGGTTACTCTCGGACTATCGCTGTTATGACCCCATAAACAAGAAATACTTTGTCAGTGCTGATGTCACGTTCTTTGAGTCTGTTATGTATTTTTCCCCTGCAGGTGACAGGCTGGTACCATCCACTTCCAATGATGATGTCTATGTCCCTCTGCCTCCTAGTTGGAGTTCACCTGAGTCCACTCCTGCTCCGGACGTGTGCATCTTATCCCCTTGCTTCCCAGGTGTCTTTTCATCGCCTCGCAGGCGACTTTCAGAGATTTGCTATTGCTTTGTCTTCCGTGGACATACCACGGACCTATCAGGAAGCTATGAAGATTGATTGCTGGCGAATGGCTATCGAGATGCGTGCCTTACAGTCTCGTGGCACATGGAGCATGGTTAATGCTCCTCCTGATACATCCATTGTTAGTTGTAAATGGGTATTTACAATTAAATACCATGTTGATGGCAGTCTAGATCGATACAAGGCACGGTCGGTTGCGCGAGGTTTCACACAAACCTATGGCGTGGACTATATGGATACATTTTCTGCGGTGGCTCGTCACTCTACTCTTTGCATACTCTTATCAGTGGCTGTGGTACGTGACTGGACTATATCTCAACTTGATGTCAAGAATGCCTTTTTGTATGGAGATCTGCAAGAGGAAGTCTACATGCAGCAGCCACCAGGGTTCACTGTTGAGGGGGAGAAGCATATGATCTGTAGACTTCACAAGGCAATTTATGGTCTTAAACAGAGCCCAAGGGTGTGGTTCCAAAAGCTTTCTCATCTGATTGAACGACAGGAGTTCAAAAGATCGAATACAGACCACTCGTTGTTTATTCAGAAGTCTTCTCAGGTAGGGTTGTAAAAATCGCCCGACTGGCCCGACTAGTCTAGTCAGTGGGGTGGCCGACCGAGTACCGACTAATTTCGACTAGGTACACTAGTCGACCAATTTTTTTGCTTGGAGATACCATATTCTTATATGTTTTGCTTTTTTTATAAGCGAATTTATTATAATATGCTTAGTGTTATATTTAAATTCAATTACTTTTTTTATTTTATTATGATAGTAAAAAAATGTACAAAATCTATGTAAATATATGTATAAAAATGAGATATATATTTAAAATAATCATCAAATTCAAAGCCGATTAAAGTCTGACTAAATCCGATTAGTCGTCCGACTGCCGATTAATCTTTAGTCAGTCACCCAACCGACCGAGTCCCGACTACCGACTTTTGCAACCTTGTCTACAGGTACAGTGGTCATCATGGTCTATGTTCATGATATTCTGGTTACAGGAGATGATGTTCAGGGAATAGAGAGAGTAAAAGTGTTTCTAGGCCGTCAGTTCGTCACGAAGGACCCGGGAACCCTAAGATACTTTCTGGGGTTGGAATTTTCCAGGAATGCACAGGGTCTAGTGATGACCCAAAGAAAGTACATTACAGATTTTTTGACTGAAACAGGCATGGATGGATGCAGACCATCGAGTATTCCCATAGATCCAAGCATGAGGATGTATGATGATGACATTGTTGAAGTAGACAAGAGGAGATATAGAGAAATGGTGGGTAAGCTCCTTTATATTACCATAACTCGACCCGATATTGCCTTTGCAGTAAGTCAGGTGAGTCAATTTATGGAGCAGCCAAGACAAGTTCATATGGATGCCATATACATGATACTGAGGTATCTAAAGTCTTCTCTATGTTCAGGGTTACTATTTCGAAAGGGCACAGATTTATCTATTTCAGCATGTGTAGATGCCGATTATGCAGGATGTCCTAAGGATAGAAAGTCAACCTCAGGATTTGTTGTCTTTGTTGGGAGCTCTTTGGTTTCTTGGAAAAGCAAAAAATAAACAATGGTGGCAAGGGTCCAGTGTTGAATCTGAATATAGTGCCATGGCGCAAGCACGCATGGAGATGATGTGGTTTCGATCTGTGCTAGAGGATCTACATGTAGCCGTACCTTTACCTATGCAGCTTCAATGTGACAATCATGCAGCATTGTTTATTGCCAACAATCCAGCATTCCATGAAAGAACAAAACATATTGAAGTTGACTGCCACTACACTAGAGACTTGATCCAAAGAGGCTTGATATCTACATCTCACGTGAGCTCAGGGGATCAGACTGCTGACGTACTCACCAAGCCGTTGCTCAGAGGACCCTTCCAGAGATGTTCTTCCAAGCTGAGCATGATCGACATCTATGCTCCACCTTGAGGGGGAGTGTAGAGACCAATATTATTATATGTTATGTACCTTTTCGTAATTTCTTATTGTTCTCTGGACTACTATGTATTTTACCCGTGAGGTCTCTCCCTATATAAGAGAGCCTAGGGTTCCCTTGAATATTAGATTGCTCATTTTCATAACAGACCCCCTTGCTCACGGCCAGTTCCAATCACTCTGCCCGTAAGTATGTCCTGAAACACAAGAGCAGATGGATCAAATATGGTACGACAATGTAAATATCCGGTGATTTGACTAATGGATAATAAGTTCATAGAAAATTCAGGAGCATATAGAACATTAGGAAGCCTCAACATAGAGGTCAACTGCACCTCCCCCTGACCAGTGATGGGGGAATGTGTACCGTCTGCTATCACAACTGATCGTCCAGGATGAACAGGACGAAAAACACTAAACTGGCCTCTGTCACCACAGAGATAATGGGATGCACCAGAATCCATAATACATTCTGATAGGTCTGCCTTGTACCAACTAGTAAAAGCATAGTCTATACCTGATGTAGACACAGATACTGATGCAGTAATCTCTGAGGATCCTGAAGGAGTAGTAGATCCGAAAGTGTCAGGCATGATCTCTCTCAGCCGTGCTACAAGCTCGACAAATCACTGATCAGATGCAGGTGATGAACTCCCAGCATGTGGTGTTTGCTCTGCAACTCTGGCTGACGCAGAAAACCCATGCTTAGAATAGCATATTTCCTCAAGATGGCATGTCATGTGGCAATATGTGCACGGCTGACGAGGTCGACCTCCTCCTCCTCTGTCGCGGTTGGAACTCCCGTTGCCACGGTATAGTGTATAACTACCTCTACCACGTGAAGCCGCCATAGCTGAAGAAGTCTGAGATTGTACAAGACTACTGGAGGATATATATAGTCTACTCAACCTACGATACACCTCCTCCAGTGGAGGTATAGTAGCATCAGTGAGGATCTGGGCACAAGCTGCATCATACTCTGGATCCAAAGCCGCTAGAAACACTCCAGTCATCAGAAAATCTCTGTACGCCTTGAGCTGCTCTGGTGTGGCAGTCAAGGGTATGTAGCCATATAACTTCTCAAACATACCCCTCAAAGAAGTATAGAGGGTGTGAAGAGGACGATCATTCTGCTTCGATGTGAAGATATCGTGCTGAAGCTGTAGTATCTTCGACTCATTCTTTACCGAAGAGTATGTCGCGGCAAGAATGTCCCACATAGCCTTTGCAGTAGGCTAGCTCAAAATATCATTAGCTATCTCTGTGGATACAGTCCCAGATAGCCATACGCGAGCATACGCATCATCAGCCTCCCATGAGACATTCGTCTCAGTCTTGTCACGTGGCTCCTCTGCCGTGAGGATGTGCTTCTTGCCATTACATTGCATCAAACTCATGAACTGCATGGCCCACAATTCATAGTTGGTTCCATCCATTTTGACGATGGGTGCCGA